>CAUYPK010005044.1:0-42365 GCA_963574355.1 Loris lydekkerianus | reverse complement strand
TGAGTGCTTTGAGGTTTCTCCATACTTCCTTCCAGAAAGGTTGTACTAGTTTGCAGTCCCACCAGCAGTGTAAAAGTGTTCCCTTCTCTCCACATCCACGCCAGCATCTGCAGTTTTGAGATTTTGTGATGTGGGCCATTCTCATTGGGGTTAGATGGTATCTCAGGGTGGTTTTGATTTGCATTTCTCTAATATATAAGGATGATGAACATTTTTTCATATGTTTATTAGCCATTCGTCTGTCTTCTTTAGAGAAGGTTCTATTCATGTCTCTTGCCCATTGATATATGAGATCGTTGGCATTTTTCATGTGGATTAATTTGAGTTCTCTATAGATCCTAGTTATCAAGCTTTTGTCTGATTCAAAATATGCAAATATCCTTTCCCATTGTGTAAGTTGTCTATTTGCTTTTGTTGTTGTCTCCTTAGCTGTACAGCAGCTTTTCAGTTTAATGAAGTCCCATTTGTTTATTTTTGTTGTTGCAATTGCCATGGCAATCTTCTTCATGAAGTCTTTCCCCAGGCCAATATCTTCTTGTGTTTTTCCTATGCTTTCTTTGAGGATTTTTATTGTTTCATGCCTCAAATTTAGGTCCTTTATCCATCTTGAATCAATTTTTGTGAGTGGGGAAAGGTGTGGGTCCAGTTTTAGTCTTTTACATGTGGATATCCAGTTCTCCCAACACCATTTATTGAATAGAGAGTCTTTCCCCCAAGGTATATTCTTGTTTGGTTTATCAAAGATTAGGTGGTTGAAAGATGTTAGTTTCATTTCCTGGTTTTCTATTCAATTCCAAGTGTCTATGTCTCTATTTTTGGGCCAGCACCATGCTGTCTTGACCACTATGGCTTTGTAGTACAGCCTAAAATCTGGTACAGTGATGCCCCCAGCTTTATTTTTATTACTAAGAACTGCCTTAGCTATATGAAATTTTTTCTGGTTCCATACAAAATGCAGAATCATTTTTTCCAAGTCTTGAAAGTACAATGTTGGTATTTTAATAGGAATGGCAATGAATAAGTAGATTGCTTTGGGAAGTATAGACATTTTAACAATGTTGATTCTTCCAATCCATGAGCATGGTATGTTCTTCCATTTGTTAATATCCTCAGCTTTTTCCTTTGTGAGGATTTCATAATTTTCTTTATAGAGGTCCTTCACCTCCTTTGTTAGGTATATTCCTAGGTATTTCATTTTCTTTGAAACTATGGTGAAGGGAGTTGTGTCCTTAATTAGCTTCTCATCTTGACTGTTACTGGCATGTACAAAGGCTACTGACTTGTGGACATTGATTTTATATCCTAAAACATTACTGTATTTTTTGATGACTTCTAGGAGTCTTGTGGTTGAGTCTTTGGGATTCTCTAAGTATAAGATCATGTCGTCAGCAAAGAGGGAGAGTTTGACCTCCTTTGCTCCCATTTGGATTCCCTTTATTTCCTTGTCTTGCCTAATTGTATTGGCTAGAAATTCCAGCACTATGTTGAACAGTGAAGGTGACAGAGGACAACCTTGTCTGGTTTCAGTTTTACTCCATTCAGTAAAATATTAGCTGTGGGTTTGTCATAGATAGCTTCAATCAGTTTTAGAAATGTGCCACATATGCCTATACTCTTCAGTGTTTTAATTAGAAAAGGATGCTGAATTTTATTGAATGCTTTTTCTGCATCTATTGAGAGGATCATATGATCTTTATCTGCAAAACATATTCATCTAAATTTCATATGACATTCATCGTCCTTGAGTAGTTATTATTATTTAAAAGAAATTAAAACACACACACACACACATAATCACATTCCTTAGATTGGAGAGAGCTATTCCTGCTTTGGTTTTTATGACGTTGCTAAGCACAGATTGGCAGGAAGGTGGGGCATCCTCCCTCTCCCTGTCTAAAGAGGCCTGCAGTTACCTTACAAAAGAAGTATTAGCTAAAAGAAGTATAGAAGATTGCCTTAGGCTTGGATCTACAAACAGAATGCTATAAACCAGACAAATAACAAGAATGGCAACAACTAACCCCATAGACCCAAATAAGAATGTGGTCTACAGACATGGACCTAAAGCCCAACTGTCTATTGGTGTGCTCAGAAAAGGCTGTGTGGCTTCCAGCTGCCTCTCTTGGAATACTTTCTCTAGGAACTTATGCTGCCCTGCAAGAAATCTGACTATCTTGAGAAAACCACTTAAGAGAGGTGGTCTTGCCAATAGTCTCAGCTGAGCTTAGACTTCACCCATACCTGTTGAGGGT
This sequence comes from Loris lydekkerianus, assembly GCA_963574355.1. Classification (NCBI taxonomy): domain Eukaryota; kingdom Metazoa; phylum Chordata; class Mammalia; order Primates; family Lorisidae; genus Loris; species Loris lydekkerianus. The sequence goes on along the minus strand of CAUYPK010005044.1, from coordinate 40,113 downwards.
CTAGCCACTTGAGAGGAGCCTCAGGGACCCTTCAGACCTGCTGATTTGTCAGCTAAGAACCACCAAGTCTCCAATGTCAATGCCATAGGGAGAAAAGTCACTGGGACAAGGCCCACCCAAGCGTCTGACTCACAGAATTCATGGGATATAATACAAAGAATTGTTTAAAGACACTAAGTTTTGGAGTAGTTTGCTATATGGCAATGTATAACCAGAACGAGGCCTTAATTTTCTCAAGTACAGGACTGGGGAAGGGAAATGTTATTGGAGGATTATAGGGAGGATCAGATGAGAATGTATGCAGTGATTCACAAAGGACAGCCACCAACATTATAATAATGATGATGATGATTCCAAAAACTCTTTCCAACAATGAAAACGTTGCGACTATCACAGATGGATGTTGGAAGAGGGAAGTTCCAGTTTGGTCCTGCCACTGGTGAACTGTGTACTCTTGACAAATCAGAGACCTTCACCTCACCCAGCATGTTTTTATCTGGGAGTCAGATAGGAAAGGCAAAACAAAGAGGCTAATGTAAGACACAGACTTTTATAGTCTTTCAAACATTTTTAAAACACATCAAAGCTCATAAGGATATTTTTCAATTTCACTTTGGTGAAACATATATGGTTCTCTTGGTATAGCTTTTATTCATTTATTTTTGCTACTTAAATAAAACATGTAAATAGAGGATTATTTCTCTACTATAAGAGAACTTCCCTACTGTATGTAAAACAATATAAGGGCCAAAATGGAATGGTGGAAAGTTAGGTGAACTAGAAAGAACTTAGCCAAGATCAACACTACTGACCTCAAAGCCAACTTCCACCATGTTGCCCCATGAACCATAAGGACCAGTGTTCTCTGATCTTATGATTTTCCTGAGAATCCAGATAAGTTCAGCCCTTAGACAACCAACTGGCATGTCCAGGATAGCATTCTGATGCTCTCTCTCTATTTTTTTTATTTTTTGAGACAGAGTCTCAAGCTATCACCCTGGGTAGAGTGCCATGATGTCACAGCTCACAGCAACCTCCAACTCCTGGGCTTAAGCGATTCTCTTGACTCAGCCTCCCGAGTAGCTGGGACTACAGGCAGCCGCCACAACACCCAGCTATTTTTTTGTTGTTGTTGCAGTTGTCATTGTTGTTTTTTTTTTAGCTGGCCTGGGCCTAGTTTGAACCCACCAGCCTTGGTATATGTGGCTGGCACCCTAGCCACTGAGGTACAAGTGCCTGTTAGCTCTCTTAAGTAATATTTCTCTTGCTCTGGTGAGTCACGAGATTTTAGGAAAATTGTTTAACTATTTTTGAGCACTGACTTTCTTTCCTGTAAAATTGGGTCGTAAAAGCAATAGCTTTGATGGTTCTTTCATCTCAAAATTCTGGAGTTCTATTAATTCACCAGGGGAGGACCTAAGGAGAACAGCGGATTTGGAAAATAGGGCATATCAAGTCTGTGACGCATTATTTTATAAAAATAATAGTTTGTTTTCATTTCTCAACATGTTGGTTGTGACTCACCACATATAGTTCAAGACTCAATAATAAATCAGGACCTATTATGCTTGCCCACAAAGGTCACCTCTTCAGAATTTATAACTAGTCCTCTAGGTTTCATCTTTTTAATTATTCTTCAAACATTTCATATCTCTCCTAACTTAACAGTAATCTCCTACATGACTGTAAGACATTGTCTGTTAACAAATTGAAAGCATGGACCAAGAGGAACAAACATACAGTTTCTTCTATTAGGACCTTATTTTCTAGATAAGAAGTAACAGTGGTTTATTTGTGGGAGGCATACCATCTATAAATAATATTGTTTTCACATCAATTCTCCTCTTCACTAAGCCAATGTAGCAAAACTTTAGTGTGCATTAAAAATCACCTGGAGCATATGTTAAATATTCAAATTTTCAAGTTCCATCCCAAAGGATTATGACTAGGTAGGCCCCTGGTATGCTCCAGGAACTTTTTAACAATTGCCTTGGTGAATTTCCATCTCTGTGGGCATTTGATCACACTCTGAAATTCTGCCTAAAAGCATAACATGGATGAGAACAGGGGTCTGCAAACTTTTTCTGTAATGAACTAGATTATAAATATTTTAGACTTGTGAACCACAGGTAAGTGCTCTGCCACTGCACTGCCAACTCATTTATAGATAATGTGCAAATAAGTGTGTGGCTATCTTTAATAAAATGTTTACAAAAGTATGTACCCAGCACCTGTCCATAGTTTACAAAATTCTGCTCTAGAATAGGAACTAAAAATCAATTGTATTTAGTAAGCACCATACAAATAAATCACAACTAGGTTCTTTGAAAAACCATGCTTTGGTTAGTAAGTGACATCAACAGAAATGCTAGATGTGGGCTTTCATTTTGACTTTCAAACCTTAGCTTTTAAGGTAAGAAAATGAAGAATTAATATTTTTCTTCAGAGAATCTAAAGGTGGGCAGCTTATACCCTCAAGTTATGAAATCCAACTATACGTACCCTACAAGAAGGAAAATCAACCATTTCCTCCAATATTCCTCCCCATGCAAGAGATGCGGGGTATGAATTGGTTATCCTTCCAAGAGGTTCAGTTTGCAGGCACCTCTGGAAGGCTTTGAATAGGAACCTAGAATTTAAAGATACAGTGACAAAATTTTTATGACATCAATTCTAAACCCAAGACAGGTACACTTCAGGTGCATAAGGGAAAAAAATAAAATTCCAGAAATTAAAGAAAACAACTAGCTTTTCAGATTTAATGAATACAAGGCCCTAAAACAGTCTCCATTTCAGTACCTTCCTGTAGGATTTTTCAAAGGTAATTTAAAAAACGGGAGATTTCAACTCAGACTCATTGATTTCAGAACCTAATTTCCCACATAATTTGTGGTTCCACTGTACATTATTAATGGACAGAGAATCACATACATTTATGAAGGCCCCAAATCTCTGTATATTTTTGCTAAAAATACCAATTCATTGGATTCCATGTTGCTACAAAGAACTACAGCAGAGATGAGGTTAAAGAGCTTCTTGCTCTTTTGCTTCTCCGACTGGTTAACATTTTAGTCTTAGCATTCAGACTAGAGGGAATAAAAATGGAGGGGTGAGTAGGAATGGAGATGTGGCTACAACTGGCTGGGAGCCACTGTGTACCAATAATGGCACACATGTTATTGCACTTAAACTCTCCCAACACAGTGTGATGAGTATTGCTATTCCCATTGTATAGGACCTCGCTTTAGTAAGGCTCAGTTGACTGATCTATATAATACAGGAGAAGCTATAAATCTTGGGTTTAAATTAAGAACCCTCTAATTTCAAAGTCCCAATTTTACTTTACCATACTGACTTCCAAGAAAAACTCAAATGAACTACTGAACTTCTGTGACCCTCATCTTCAGTAAAGAAAACAGCTGAATAAATGTAATTTGAAATTTATTCATATATTTTCTTAATAAAATAATTTGTTGTTCAGATTATCAAACATATCAAGACAAGACTGAATTCAAACACTGTGAAAACATTCATTCAAATGGTGGAGCAGAAAGAAACCTTCTTTGGTGCTTCCTGGTTTGGTCCTTTCCTCCTTTATCCAGACACTCTATGTCTCCAGGCCCATTTTCTGATTCCCAGATCTCCTGTGTCTGTGCTCTCCAAATAGCACCAGAACATTTCATTCCTATTTGTTTGAATAAGACCATCTAATCTGATTTAAATCTTTAAGCGACAAAAGTAACCCTTTAACATAACATAAAAGATAGCTCTTAGATAAGATCAGGAGAACAGATAAAACTTTAATGTGATTAAATAGGAAAAAGGAGAGAAAAGCCAAATTACCTCTTTCAGTAATGAAAGAGTTGATAGTACCTCAGATTCAACACAAACTAAAGGACAAAAAGAAAATACTATGAACAACTTTATATCAATAAGCTTAACAATTTAGATGAAATAGACAAATTCCTTGAGAGAAACCAACTACCAAAGCTTACTCAGCAAGCAAAACTTGAATAATCTAGTATCTATTAAGGAAATTGAGTTTGTAGTTAAAAACATTTCCACAAATGAAATTACTAGGTCCAGATGGCTTAACTGGTGATTCTACCAAACATTTAAGAAAGAAATAATACCAATTCTAAACAAACTCTTCAATAAAATGAAAAAGGAAGAAATAGTTTCCAACTCATTCTATGAGGACAGCATTCCTCTGATGCCAAAATTAGATGAAGACAGTACCCCAAAACCCCCACAAAAACATAAAACAAAACCAGCTACAGACCTAGAGGTACACAAGTTCTTAGCAAATTTGATCTAACACTATATAAAAAGAATAATAAATTATGACCAGGTGTGATTCATCTCCAGAAGAAGATGATTAACATTAGAAAAGCAATGTAATACATCAGATTAACATACTACCAAATTTAAAATTATCTCTGAGTGTAGGAAAAGGATTTGATGAAGTCTAATATCTACTCCTAATGAAAGTCTCTGAGTATTTTAGAAATAAAAGGGAATTTCTTTAATCTGATAAGGGCATGTAAGAAAAACCTAAGGCGAATGACACACTTAATTCTTAAAGACCAAATGTTTTCCCTCAAAAAACAGAAAATAGCAAAAATATCTACTTTTATTAATTCCCATCAACATAATACTGCAGAATCTATCCTATGCAATAAAGAAAGACAAAAACATTAAAGTCAATGATAGTGGAAAGGGAAGTATAAAATTGTCTTTATTTACACATGACATCAGTAACTATGTAGAACATATGATAAAATCTACAAAAAGTTATTTTTTAAGTTACTTAAAAAATTACTTTACCCAATTAAAGGTAATTTTTTGAGGTGAAAGCTATGCTAATTAGTATGATGTAAGCACTCCAATTTGTACAAATAATTAACACACTGAAATTGGCATAAAAATATTTATGATCTATGTACAAAAGACTTAATTAAAATTACTTTAAAAATGCAACACTGGTGGATACAAGATAAAAATATAAAAGTTAATTGTATTTCTGTTCAGCAATTATTAGTCAGAAACCAAAAGCATTAAAAAACCATAACAACCTAAAAAGATGAAATATTGAGGAATACATTGAACAAAAGATGTATAATACCATGAAACTGTTGAAAAAATTAAAAAAATATATTAATAGAGAGATATACTGTATTCATGGATCAAAAGACTCAATATTGTTAATATGCTGAATCTCTTAAATTGACCTATAGTTTCAAAGCAACCCTATTCAAAATCTCAGAAGACATTTCTTTGTTTGTTAAGAAACTGACAGCCTTATTCTAAAATGCATTTGGAAATGCAAAATATTTAATCAAAACAAATTTGAAAAAGAATAAAAAATTTGGAGATTCGAGGCGGCGCCTGTGGCTCAGTCGGTAAGGTGCTGGCCCCATATATGGAGGGTGGCGGGTTCAAACCCGGCCCCAGCTGAACTGCAACAACAACAAAAAATAGCCGGGCATTGTGCTGGGTGCCTATAGTCCCAGTTACTCGGGAGGCTGAGGCAAGACAATTGCTTAAGCCCAGGAGTTGGAGGTTGCTGTGAGCTGTGATGCCACAGTACTCTACGTAAGGCCATAAGTGAGACTCTGTCTCTATTAAAAAAAAAAAGAAAGAAAGAAAGAAAGAAAAATTGGAGATCCCTACCTAAATTTAAGACAATATTATAAAACAGAATAATCATCAGTATAGTACTGTTCTCAAATAGATAAAGAGGTCAATGGAATAGATTAAAAGTTGAGTAAAGACTTACAAATATATGGTCAATTATTTTTTAGCAAAGTTCTAAAAGAAATTCAATAGAGAAAATACAGTTTTTTCTAACAAATGGTGCCACCCCACTTGAATATCCATATAAAACATTGAACTTGGATCCATATCTCATACCACATATAAAATGTGGATCAAAATGGATCATAAATTTAAGCATAAATTTTGTATTTTACAACTTCTAGGAAAAAACTGGGAGAACATTTTTATGGTTTTGGGCTGAGTAAAGATTGCTTAGATAGATACCAAAAATGTGATGCATAAAAGAAAATAAATAAATTCGGCTGTATCAAAATTAAGAACTCTGCTCTTCAAAAAACACCATAAAGACAAGACACAGACCACAAAATATATTATGGAATATCATACACATCTATCAAAAATTAGAAATGACTGACCATTTCTAGTGTTAATGAGGATGGGAAGAAACTGGAAATCTTATGAACTGTAAGTAGGAACGCAAAATGGTACAAATCTTTGGAAAATGTTGGTAATTTATTCAAAAAACAAATAGATAGGGTGGTGCCTGTGGCTCAACAGAGTAGGGCGCCAGCCCCATACACCAGAGGTGGCGGGTTCAAACCCAGCCCTGGCCAAAAACTACAAAAAAACCCAAAAAACAAAACCAAATAGATACACCTACCCTATGACCCAGTTATTTCACCCCTAGGCATTTACTCAAGAGAAATGAAAGCATATTTACATACAAAGACTTGCACATAAATGTTCATAATAGCTTAATTCTTAATATCCCAAACCCATAAACACCCAAATATTCATTAACAAATAGATACACAAATTACAAACAATGGCATTAACAAGTAGATAGACAAATTGCAGACAATGGCATCAGTAATGAAAAAGAATGAACAACTGAACACCTAACAAGAGTGGATATACAATATTTATGCTGAATGAAAGAACCAAATATAAGATGCATTTATGTAAAATTACAGAAAGCTAATTTTCAATGACAGAAAGTTTATCTGTGGTCCCTAAGGATGGAGATGGGGTAAGGAGATGGGATTGACAGAGAAAGTTCTCAGGGAACACAGGTAGCTTTAGGAGTGATTGACATGTTCATCATCTTGTCTGCAGTGGTAATTTCACAGAAGTGAAATATGTCAAGACTTAACAAATTATATACTTCATGTGTAGTTTATTATCCACCAATTTGTCTCAATAAAGTTGTTTAAAAAAAAAACCTAACATTAAAAATAATAATAAAAAATAAATAAGTAAGGGCAGCGCCTGTGGCTCAAAGGAGTAGGATGTTAGCTCCATATACCAGAAGTGGCAGGTTCAAACCCAGCCCTGGCCAAAAAAAAAAAAAAAAATCTAACATTAAGAGTTTTTCCCCCATTTTCTTCTAGGGTTTTTATAGTTTAATTCTTCAATTTAAATCTTTTATCCATTGTGAGTTAATTTTGGTAAGTGGTGAGAGGTGTGGGTCCAGTTTCAGTTTTTTTACATGCAGCTAACTGATTCTTCCAGAAGTATTTTTTAAATAGAGATTCTGTACACAGTGTATGCTTTTGTTTGTTTTGTCAAAGATTAGATAGCAATGTGAGAGTTGCTTCATCTCTGGTTCTCTGTTCTGTTCCATTAATCTATGTCTTTTTATGCCAATACCACACTGTTTTGATCTCTATAGACTTGTATAGTCTGAAGTCTGGTAAAGGGATGCCTCCAGATTTGTTCTTATTTCACAGAATTGCATTGGCTTCAGGTTTTTTTCTGGTTTCATATATGAAATGTAGAACCATTTTTCAAGGTCCTTAAAGTATGACATTAGTGCTTGTATGGGTATTGCATTAAATCTATAGATTGCTTAAGGCAGTACAGACATTTTAACAATGCTGATTCTTCCAAGCCAGGGTTGATATGTTCTTCCATCTGTTATGGAAGATGAAGACATCCTCTGGAATGTTTCTTCTCAGTGTTTCATAGCTCTCTCCGTAGAGATCCTTCACATCTTTTGTTAAATATATTACGAGATATTTCATTTTCTTTGAAGCTAGTGTGAAGGATATAGGGAAAGAATTAAGGAAGAAGACACTGCTGGCAAGCTCAGCAACAACAAAAATAATTGGGACTTCATGAAGTTAAAAAGTTTCTGCACAGCTAAGGACACAATAAATAAAGCAAAGAGACAACATACATAATGGGAGGAGGTATTTGCATGCTACAAATCTGACACAGGGCTCATAACCAGAATCTATAGGGAACTCAAGCAAATCAGCAAGAACCGACCAATCAACCCCATTAAAAACTGGGCAAGAGACATGAACAGACAAATGGCAAAAAAAATAATGAAAAATGCTCATCATCCCTAATCATTAGAGAAATGCAAATTGAAACCACTTTGAGATATCACCTAACCCTTGAGAGAATGGCAAACAATGTCCCAAAGCAACAGATGCAAAAAGTAGGGAGATTCCTTAAAAAGCTAAAAGTAGACATACCATTTGATACTGCAATCTCATTACTAGGTATCTACCCAAAAGAAAAGTCCTTTTACCCTAAGGACATCTGTACTTAAATGTATATAGCAGCTCAATTCATAATTGCAAAGATATGGAAACAACCCAGTTGTCCCTCAATACATGAGTGGATTAACAAACTGTGGTCATGTATACCATGGAATACTATTCAGCCATAAAAAGACTGAGATTTTATATCTTTTGTAACAACTTGATGGATCTGGAGAACATTCTCCAAATGTGGGAATGTCTCCAACAGTGGGAAAAACAAGCACCACATGTACTAAGTAGTGGATTGGAACCAGTACATTAACAACTACATGTTGGCATGGGAGAAAAACTCATTTAAACTCAAGGAGGGAAGGGGGTGGATAAACTCTCAATCCACTGCATGGATGTATTATTGCACACTTCCTGGGGGAAGAGCACCACTATAACTGGACTTTAACATTACAAAAGTAAACTATGCAACCTAGTTGTATGTACTCCCACATTAATCTGAAATTTTAAAAAATAATAAAAATCTAACAAAGAATGTGGGTTTGCATTTTTATGAGGCTAACAAAAGCAATAATTACAGTCATTAAGAACTGTTGAAAAAAACATAAAAGTTGAGAGTAAAAGTTATTTTTTATATGATTAACCATATTCTGGGGTAGAGGGTAGGAGTCCAAGTGATCTTGAGGCAGTAGTTTCCTAACCAAACCTACACCTGGCAGAAGATCATCTAAATTCTCATCATGGACATAGGATATATCATAGGGCTTTGTGGTACTTAAAGGAAACTATTCATAAATAAAAGACACATTTTATACATATACTTTTGATATTCATATCAAAAGGAAACACTAAGACTCTATAGAAAAACACCAGGAGTAATCAATATAAAGTCTTAATTCTAGTAAAGCTATTGGACTTAAAATGAAAATTCATTATTTGGAACAGCATGCAAAAATATCAAGTTGTTTATAAGGAGGAAAAAAAATTAGCTGACCACCAACTTTTCTTCAATAACACTCAATACCAAACAACAGAAAGAGAAAGCATATTGGTCATAATGGATTTATAGCACTCTGAACTTCTGTTTCTTTAGGGATAATTTTTATTGGTAAAATTACTTTTGAAAGAGTTCCTGATGTGTGGGACAACTTTTTAAAAAGTTAAAGGTAAAGGAATAATGCATACAATCAAGAACAGAGTGAATGGTCTGGCTGAAGCCAAGATGCTTGCAAATAATCTTGATGTGAGTGCATCTGACATAAAGGAGCAATACATTTTTAAAAAGTAATGAACTTAAAAAAGAAAGTAACAAGCTTGAAGACATATGCCGCATGTTGCATGAGCAGTTGACATTTATGATGCAATCATTTACAAAGTCTTGGGAAGTGGTGCTCTTAGTGTTTCTGGAACAGGCTTCCTTACCAAGTTAAGTGCTAGTAAGTATATAATTAAATTTAAAAAATAATTTACAAACAACTGTTTCATGAATTTACAGTTTCCTGTCCTTCAGAATTCAAAACTTTGATCACCAAATTATTTTTTAAGGAGCAAAGACCTCCATTAACATTAAAAATGTAAGTCACACAGACCCAAAAGTAATTAGGAAAAAAGAGATGGAGATGCAGAAGAGTCTAAAGAGCTATTATCATGGACCACATCAGAGGCGTACCTTCAGGACATGACACATGTGTGGATACGTGTGAGCTGCCTGTGTTACTGTCCATCATTGTACTTGCATCACTTTATATCCAGTACCTCACACAGTACTTGGTACACAAGCTATACTTTACTAATCTTTGAAATGGTAAATACACACACATTTATATGCCAAATATCATATAGGAATACAATTTATTATTTAATTATTTAAGAAGGCATGATCAATCTTCAAACCAGTTTTAAAGTACCGTATATACTCGAAATGTTTCCCATTTTGAGTGCACAGTCACAATCACCTAAACTCTCCTAAAATATCAGTAAGAAGTGGTGATGATCTTGGTTGTAATTCACATCTTAATGACATAAGAACATAGGGACTATAAAATGATAACTTTTTGATTAAGTATACAATGAATCTATACATAAAATGTTAAGATGTGATTCTGCTTAAATGCTTAAAACTAAATAAAAATAATATTAAAGAAGTAGAAGAGTTTTACAAATAAGGAAATCCTTTTGACCAATAAGGAAATCCTTTTGACCATTAACAGCTAAACATCACAAATTTAGAATTGGCTAATTTTGAATTTAGGATAATGTAGCCTCATAGTAGGTTGAAACTTATCTTCTGGATATCAAATTAACATAGAAAAATGATTTGAAAATATATTGACCATTCATTCACCATATCCAATCCAAAAAGTATATATCTGAACAAATGAACAGTCTACAGAATGTCCATGAATTTATACACAATTTTAAGAACAAAGGTTGCTCCTGCCAGCATCATTCTCCCGTTTCCATCTAGCCTTCGCATGTCCCACTGAGGGTCAGTTATTCTTGCCCTGTCTTATATTTCCAAAACAGTTTATCTCTAAAACATAAACCTCTTCTGTCTAACTTTCATAGGTCCATGAGATATGAACCTCTTAAAATAATTTTATTTAGTATTACATTTTTCATAGTACCATGAACATTCTTAGTACATAGTAGAGACTCAATGAATATGTACTATGAGAATATATCCCAGTGAATATATCCCACTGAATTCAACACACCCAACATGTGTGCACACACATACACAACTCTCACACACAGAGAAAACTAAACCATTCTAATGAGCTTCTTTAGGAAACTGGTCTTAAGAACAATAAATGATAATATTAAATTATTATTTGAGTGCCTACTATCTACACAATGCAATCCATTGGATACATCACACACATTATTTTAATCTTTTACTGATAATAATCCTTACTTCTTGAATGGGGAGAACAAGGCTCTGAAAAGTTAAAGACATTCAACAGGAAAATGCTGGTATGCTGGTGACTACAGATTCAAATCCAGGTATTCCTGGTTAAAAAGATCATAGTCCTCTTCTTTTTAAATTTCTTTCTTCTTTTTAATTATTTTCCCTCCCACTTTCACCAGTATAGCTATTATTCCTCAAATTTATCATGAAGTCTTATGTTTTTCTAATTTAGTTTATTTTCAAGATTCCAGGCTACCTGTAATACTTTTTTAATACTAAGGATATTCTAAAGATTTGCCTACCATGATATTTTTAAAATCAATCTCTGAGCAAATAACTTCAATGTTGCAGTTAGATACATAGTTTGAAAATGTGGTTGGTATACTTGGAATAAATTTCACTCTCCCTTGAAGCAGTTTGAAATACATTAAAAATCCTACCCAAACAAAACCAGAATCTGAAAGGCTCAGTGTATACAAGAACAAGATATTCTCCAAAACAAACTCTTACAGTCCTTTCTATGTGATAAACTTCATTATAATCAATGTCTGTAAAATTTCCCATTCTTAAAGAATATCTATTCCTTTCCTTGAAATAATCTCTAAAACAAGGAAGTCATAACTAATGGATATTTCTACCTTTAAAATCTGAATTTCTTGAAAATCATCACAAATGATAGTCCTTGTAGCAAACACACTGAACCTTTCTTCTTATATTAGCATATTGGTCTGTAATCATATCTAGATCAATAGTGAAGAAACTCGCTTAAAAGAGAGCCACGCTTTCTTTTGTCAGAAATTCATTACTTTTTATTAGGGTCATTGCTTGAAAACTTCAAAATACCATATGGACCTCATTGTGGTTTATTTTGGCAAAAAGGAAGACACTGTAGAACAATTGAGGCATTACATTCTACAATTCCATTACTTTCATCCCTCTCAGTTTTATTACTGTGTCATTAAAGGCAACTTGAGTGAGTGAAGAATTATAGTGTCATGTGTACAGGCTAGTAGATTAATAACAAAACACACTCAAGTTTAAAGGTATCTAACAGCTGTTTTCATTATTTTGTGTAAATATGCTTGAAGCATATCTATCTGATTAGTGGATAGAGTGCTCTTCTCTGTCACATGCCATGGGCACTGCGATGTGCAAGTAATCAAAGTGCTCAGAAAATGAGTTTACATTGTTCACTGCTGGAATACACAAATGTCAGAGAGGGACTGCGCATCAAAGCTTAGTCAAATCATCTGCTGCAAACAAACAGACTCCAATGCACATTTCAGCTTAAAACATTCCACAGCAGTACACTGACTGATCTGGACTTAGTGTTGGCCAGAATGATGTGCAGAGAATAAGAAGCTTCTTTGGAGAGAAAGAAATGACTTCAAAACTCTTCACCCATACAGATTCATACTGATAATTATCTATATAAATCCCAATACAGTCAACATTTAAAGTTGTATTATTTTATCCTAGGAGTATTCATTAACTTTTACATTAACTGATAAGGTAGCACATCCTATACTCTCTAAAAGGCATATATACAACTAAATTCCACACATAACTTTTCAAATGCTATGATTCCTACTTCCATGCTCATAGGTTTTTTTCTCCTTTCTCCTTTCATGCTGTTATGTCTGCGAATACATTTACTTTGAATTCCAATACTCAATTACTTGCTACTTAAAACACTGCAAAAATATTTATTCTCACCCATCAGCCCTTGTTCTTTTACAGACTCTCTTCCCTTGACCTCTGTTTGTCTTTAACCATAGAAACACTTGACTCCTGTTTCATTATAACTTGACAGGTTCAGCTACTACAGTGCCTGCCCACTCAGAGGAGGTTTTCACTTCAGCACTGTCTCTCTGCTTCACTGTCTCCATGGCTTCTTTGTAATTCCGGCACTTGTTTTCAAACCTATTCAAAATTCCTCCTGTCATCTAGGGGTGGAAGGTGGGAAAGGGAAGGCATAATCCTGTACATGTATCATATCCATGCACAGCCACTGCAATAATACGGGTGCTGAACATTCTTAACATGGTGATGAGTACAACTTCTTCCTCTTTCCAATGTCTGGCTTTAAAAAATGCCTCCTTCCCCTATTTAAGCCCTTTGTCAAGAAACTCTGATTTTGACATATTTGGCTTCCTCAGAAATGCTTTTAAACCACTTTACGCTTGCCCCTCCAGTCATAGAAACACTTGTTTCAAATTTGTCTGTCTGCCTCTTCCAAGTTTCTCATCTTTTCCTTCAATTTCATACACTTGATCTTCAGGGATGTTTACACTGAAGCTCATATTTCAAGACTCATCTAGCTTTTTCTCAAGCATCTCTAGGTTCTTCGTGCTATTTGCAGGCTTGCCTTGTCATCTGTATACTCTGTCTGTCTGCACCTCACTTTCCTTCTTTCTGATGAGAGGCTGGAGCGCTCATAAGAGTGAGGTTCTGGTAGCACTAACACAAGCCAGACCTGGCTGTGGAGGTGTTATGTAAGCTTCTCTACGCTGAATTGACAATGAGTTTCTACACTGACCTTCAAGTTCCAAGTTTATTCTGAGGTGTTCCACAAGTAAGGCTTACAACCAATATGCCAAGATTTTTGATTAAAGAAATAAGCTAGGTTTTCACAAGTTTAGATAGTAATTATATAAACCACACCCACTATTTCCATGTCACCTTTCATAGTGGTAAACCTCACTGTTGATGTGTTGACATCGCTCAACAACGTGAATAAATTACACATGGGGACACTGATTCTATCCAAATTTAATCTAACCATATCTTTGCCAACTGTTTTTAAAAGTTTCCTTTAAATTAAGGAGTCAAAATGCTACCCTCAGTTTTTTACTTTATGAATGTATTACTTAAAGTAAATAACACTTAAGGTAAACAAGATAGTTAGAAAGTTAAATACAAATGACAACCTATTTCTCTTAGGAAAAAATGATACAAGCTGAATGCTAATCAAGTTTCATGGAAGTGCTCTATTTCCCTTTCCAGTATTTTAAGCATTACTTATCTACTAATAATATTTATTGAAAATCAACAATAAAGAAGAGTGCTGTTGCTGTAGGGTGTTAAAATGCATCAGAGATGGGGTCTCTATGTTGAAAACCCTTATAATCAAATGATTGTACATAAATCAATTGACAATACATGACACATGCATATACAATTATGACTCTAAATTTAATTTAAAAGTTCCCTTATATGTTAATCTGGGTCAGCAGTAAAGTAAGCAATGGAGATATGAGGTAAATTAAAGACAGTATGTTACCATGATGTATTGTATAGAACAAATGACCTAGCTGTCTAATGCCAATGACATAAAAAAAAAAAAGTAAAGCATCACAAGAATGGAGAAGCAAGAATCCCTTGTACTCAGTTCTGATATGAGGAGAGTTGATGACCTAGTACAGGGTGAGGGTTGTGGGAAGGGGACACCACAGAGAGGGAAGGAGGGAGGAAGGTGGAGGAAGGGGAGAACAAAGGAAGGTGGGGGAAGGGAAGAGCAGAGGGAGGGAAGGAGGGAGGAGGTGGGGGAAGGGAAGAGCAGAGGGAGAGAAGGAGGGAGGAGGTGGGGGAAGGGAAGAGCAGAGGGAGGGAAGGAGGGAGGAGGTGGGGGAAGGGAAGACCTGAGAGAAAGGAGGAGGGAGTGGGGTGGGGGACACAAATTATAAGAGGTACTTTACCTAACAAATGCAATCAATGTAACCTGGTTCTTTGTATCATCAATGAATTCCCAACAATAAAAAACAAAATTAAATTAAGAAGGCTTTTTGAAGAATAATCTTAAGTATTGTTTTTTAAAGACAAAAAAATAGTGACTAAAAGATTCAAGGAAAGAAATTATTCTAGATTTATTTGAGATAAAAGTAGGAAGATAGTAGGAAAACAAGAGGCATAACAGATATAAAGGCTTATACCCAAGAAGGTATAAGCTCTCTTGGGCCAGGGTATAAGGGACAGGCAGTATTCAGCAAGGAAATGTGGGTTCACTTCTTTTCATTAACTACTGATAATGCACTGGACACCTGAATAAACTTAGCAGGCTTCATTTCAGGGCTTAAGTACATGTCTCTCCTCCTTTCCACATTACATGCTTCATTAAATTTTCCATGTATCCTGTACCTTGATCTTCCCCAAGCCTTTTCCACATCAAAATTCAGCAAAATTATCTAGCTCCTTATTTCTACTTGGAATTTTCTCTCTGGTTGGGGCACTTTGCTGTGATCACATCTTTGAAACTGCACCTTATGATTCTTCCATAAAAATACAGACTGAATTCCCTTCAGGGAAACCGGTACCAGAAACATTTCTGCCTCAAAGGATATATCACCTTCCTGGGAGGAATGTTCTGCTCTCTTAAGAGCTTTGTAAACCAGAACGTGGCACATAAATGTAAAGCATGACTCAGCTGCTGTATTAATCACTTTACCTTTTAGGTTTGAGTGTATCTAAAATAGTCTGCCTCACTCTTAACACAGTGAGCATGTAGAGAGCAGGCGGAATGCTAGTTTAACATATTCTATGCAGCACCTGGCACACCACATGCAAAAAAGCTCATTGCTAATGATGCTAATGCTCACAGAAATTAAAGTCTATCTTCTCATGATCACATAATAACTGGCAATCACCTTGAAATGGGAGTGTATTAAGGCCCATAAAACACAGCTAGTACTTTTGGCCCAAGTTCTGCTCTCAGTGAAACTAGAGAGCAGCAGTTCAGTACTCCCCTCAGAATACACATTTCAAAGCACTTAACCTTTCCATCATTCCCAAGAATATTCACAGTTATGCTACTGGATTATTCAAATGACTCACCAAGTTTTCCTGCTTGTGTATGCTATCAAACGAGGAAGACTAAATACAGTCCTGTTCACAGTAAGTTCCTAAGTAACCCTGGAATAAGCCGAGAAAAGCTATTTCTTCTCTCCTCTCTCGCTCTTTTTTTTTTTTTTTTTTTGAGACAGTCTTACTCTGTTGCCCAGACTAGAGGGTCATGTGAGTTTAGCTCACAGCAACCTTAAACTCCTGGGTTCAAGCAATCCTCCTACCACAGCTAGGACTACAGGCACCTGCCACAACAAATTTTGTTCTTTTTTTTTTTTTTTCCCCACTAGAGACAGGGTCTTGCTCTTGCTCAGGATGGTCTTGAACTCCTGAGCTCAAGGAATCTTACATTCTCCGAGCAGAACATCATCTTTGGCCGTCTTTTGTTTTCTCTTCCTCCATGGAGATTTCCCAGTGGGTTACATAGCCAGATCAGTCCTATACAATACTGGAAAGAGGGACTGTTCTTATAAATTTCAGGCTGGGCATGGTGGCTCACACTTATAATCCTAGCATTCTGGGAGGCTGAGGTGAGATGATCACTTGAGGTCGAACTAACTAGGGACACACCATGGCACTCTAGCCCAGATGACAGAGTGAGACTCTGTCACAAAAAAAAAAAAAAAAAGAGGAGTTTTTATATAGTTTCTATTTACTCTGCTAGAAATCTAAATAAATAAAAACAAAACAAAAAATAAGAAGTTAAGAGGGCTTTAAAAAACAGATATTTTAGTATCAATAAACAAAACAATCATGAAGTGTTTTTTCTAAACTAAATGTTCATCATTACAAAAGAAAATATTTCACTCTGGTTGTCAATAAACTTTCAATCTTAAAAATATTTATGCATGAAAAGCTTCCTACTCATCAATTATGTTTAAATAAAGTATAATCTCGGCTAGGCACAGTGGTTCACACTCGTAGTGAACTAGCACTTTGAGGGGATGTAATGGGAGGACGTCTTGAGGTCAGGAGCCAGAGGTTGCAGTGAGCTATGATGGCACCGATGCACTTCACCCTGCGTGACACAGTGAGATCTTGCAAGAGACAAACAAACATAAAAAACAATAACCTAAATGGTTCCTTCTCCCATGAAAGTATTATACTGGTATAATCTTATACCAGATTGAAAAGAATAACCCTAGGATTGTTGCATAAGACTTTCCAATTCAGAATAATTAGGCAATTTAATAAATGACACCAAATACATATATCTAGAACCTCTGCTATATTTTGAGACAAGGACCAAGATTTCCTACTATACAATCTAAGAAGAAGAAAAATTATAGATATACCTTTCCCTATTCCTCCCACTAAGTTCACATAAAAACAGTGAACTTTATAGATAAAACACACATAAGAATATTCTATGAGGTTTCTGGAGAGAAGAAAGCAGACTGGCTAGGAAACTTGGAACCTAAAGAATGTATTAGTAATGAGTTTCCTGATTCTCTTTTTGACTGGTATGTCCCAGACTGACCACTAAGTAAGCCAGCAACTTAGAAATGCCAATGGGCACAGCCAAAGAACAGACACCACCCAACCCCCACCCCCGCCACAAAACCTATTCTTCCTAGCCAAAGGATCAGAAAAGGGCCACCATAGCAAGACAGAGAGCTCTTAAACAATAACTTTTCTTCTCCGGACAAACACCACAGTAAAACCCTTGCCCCAACTATGGCAGCAAAGGCCTAATAGAGAACCTACATTTTCACCTATGCTGAGCTATCACCTTTGCTACTGCAGTATCAAACAAGGCACAGATTGGGAGCTGGGACTTTCATCCCAGGATGAATAAATAAGGTATTCCTCTCCTTCTCCAGTGATGTGATGTCAGAGGGAACCTTCTGGAGAATCACGACCTCCACCATAGCTCAGGGGTAATAGGCACCAAGGAGCATTCCCCTTGAGCCTGGTTAACAGAGGCCTTAGAAAGAACCCAGACCTCTACCCTACCTCACAGTGTGAGGCAGCAGCCATTTCACCAATCAGAGCAGTGTCAGAAGAAGGATGTAAAAAAAATACAGGAGTTAAATAAAATCCAGACTCTAACAACATAAGACCAAACGTCCAGGTTTCAAAAGACCATCACTTACCCTACTGAGAATCAAGATATCTCAGACTGAAAGAGAAAAGACAATCAACACTTGCCAACTGAGATTACACAGATGTTAGAATTCTCTGACAAGGGTTTAAAGCAACGAGCATAAAAATGATTCAAGGGGCTTGGAGCCTGTGGCTTAAGCGGCTAAGGCACCAGCCACATACACCTGATCTGGTGGGTTCGAATCCAGCCCAGGCCCGCCAAACAACAATGATGTCTGCAACCAAAAAATAGCCTATCTTGGAGGCAGAGACAGGAGAATCACTTGAGCCCAGGAGTTGGAGGTTGCGGTGAGTTGTAATGCCAGGGTACTCTACCCAGGGTGACAGCTTGAGGTTCTGTCTCACAAAAAAAAAAAAAAAAAAAATGATTCAAGGAATAATTATAAATGCATTCAAAGCAAGTGGAACAAAAGTTTCTGGGAAAAAGAGAATGAGTAAAGCAAAAAAAGAACCAAACAGAAATTTTAAAACTAAAAGACAGAATATATACAATAAATGAACTCAATTATAGAATGGAGAAGATAAAGAAAAGAATCAGTAAACTTGAAGAGAGAACAACAGAAATTAGCCAACTGGAGCAATAGAAAAAAAATAGTCTGGGGAAAAAAATGAGTGCTTTAGGAATAGATGGAACTATAACAAAAATTCTAACATTTTTGTCATTTGGAGTTCCAGAAGAATAGAGGAAGAAGGTAAACATGAAAAAAATTTAAAGAAAAACTGCCTAAAAATTTCCCAAATTTGATAAAAATCATAAACCTACAGACTCAAAAAGATAAGAAAACCCTAAACAGGATAAATTTCCAAAAATCCATAACAACACACATCATAGACAAACTTCCATAAACTAAAGACAGAAAAAAACTTGAAAACAGCCAGAGAGAAATGATTTATTAACTGCAGGGAGGAAAGCAATTCTAATAACAGTGAATTTCCTGTCAGAATGTTTGTCTTTTTCCTTGTCTTAATGTTTTCTAAAGCATCTCTTTCTGTATTTCATGCAAAATTGAATCTACTTTACTTTCCCTTTGTATAAAAGTCTAAGTAAATAGCATACCACATGTTCTCATAATATATCAATCTCACCTAAGTTTTAAATCGAGAATCACGGTATGGAGTATCGTTTTTAAAAGGTGCGGGTTCTGAAAGTGTTAATGTTCTTCTCTCCTTGGGAGTGGTTTCAGGCTTGGTGCCATAAGATTTGCCCTTTGTGGCTTCTCACATCCCAGACTTGGAAAATATGAGCTGTGATACAGAGAAAGGTAAGAAGCTCCGCAGAGCCCCTTAGTGATAAATGAGTTTGCATCATCTGTCATTAGAACTTCCTGCCAACTGGGTCATTCCCTATTAAATTACCACTTGTCAATGTTTAAAATACTGATTGATAAATGACTGTGCCAAAACTGATAACACAACAGCTTTTATTTTCTAATAATCTTAGTTACCACAGCCTGCTTGTCATGGCACAGATACCGTACTTTTTTCTGTTTAAAAACTATTTTACCAAAAGACAATTTAATCTAATGTAATGCTAACAGGTATGTTGTTTGGCCTCTTATATGTTACATATATGTGGGCTCCACCTGCCAAAATAAACCTACTGGCGATTTAGTGATATGGGGAGCTGCAGGTTTCATATTTCATCAAATGCTAGTGATCTGTTTTATCAATATAAACTGCAATTTAATGAAAAAATTCTTTTCTTCAGTACACTTCACTTTCAATGCCATTGAGTATAATAATTCATTCATGCTGTAGAACAAGAATGTTTTACAAGACCTTAACTCTCAAGAGAACTTTCTCTGTAAATACAAAATTTGAGATTTATGGGAATGTGTTATATGCACATGAGTAGTGCCCAACACTACAAAACAAAATAAGACAAACAAAACAGGTTGCACTTAGATTTCAGCCTCTGAGATACTGAATAGCTAACTTGTTGCTAGAACAAAGAAAGCTTAGTTGAGCAACTAGTTGATAAGTAAAGAAAATGGGATTCATATCCTTGAGGTGTCTGAATCCATATATGTAAGAACATACCGTAGACATATGTTAAGGCAGAACCAATCATTAAGGTTCAAAGCAGTTTTAACAATCTCAAAATTCTAGGGTGGTTATCTCCTTCTTAGTGATTCAAAGGAAAAATACTTCGGCTAAATTTATGCAAGGCTCTGTATCGCCAAAGTTGCATACAAATTCATGGGCAACCTGGATTCTCTAAAACCACTCAGGACTCCTTTTTCCTACCAGTGTTGTCTCCCAAAAAGTTAATTCTGGCATCATTTTGTTTCTCCTTTTTTCATGCTTCTTACTAAAATACAGACAAAGGCCAATTTGGCAAACAGAAGTAAGTGATGACAGACCAGGCCAGCGCTCTGCTGTTTCATATATCTAGCTATGTTTTGGTCACCTACTGCTGTTTTGCTTTCTCTTGGCACTTTTTGTTTGTACCAAAGTGCCTGGTGGCAATGTCACTGAAAGAAATAATGAAAACAACAGAAATGCAGGACTAGTCATTTCTCACCTGTGCCATTCCTTTCTGTGGCACTTTTATGCCTTATTTATCTTCTCTATCACACACAGGTCGTAACTGAGTGGCTATCATGTCTTTCTGCAAGATTTGTATAGAGCTAGAGTACATGGTCAAAGTTGAGCAAAAGTTTAATAATAAATACAAGCAAATAGTAATCAAAGAAGTCCTTTCACTAGAAATGGCAGGGCAAACTGCTCCAGGGCATAGCTAAAGACACCAGGAACTTCACTAACTCACAGGCATGGAGATAAAGCATTATCCCACAAATCTGCTCCTTACAGTTGCTACTGCAGTTGCAACAAGAGCAGAAATTTCCCAAGAGAAGCTGTCCCAGGAGTAATCAGTAAGGTGTCCCGGAGCATGTTGAATGATCAAAACATAACCCCATGCAAAACACACCTCTCCATTACCCAAATCTGTATACCATAATGTTCCATGGGTCAGCAATTTCTGCCAGGTGTTTTATCTTCTAGTAAATTAAAAAAAAAAGAAATTCTGTATTTGCCTATGCATTAGTCAACCTTAACCTAGCAAGTGAAGCAAGCTGTACGTTGCCAAGGTAAAGTTTCCATATGAGATTTTTATGTTTATGTGTGGCGGAGGGAAGCATATATGTGTATTTTTTATATATTTACAGATACATGAAATAATACGTATGTATAAAATTAATGACAATTTAGAAAATGTTGACAAGAAAAATAATTGTTTTAATCACCCTAATCCCACCATTCAGAAGTACATATCCTCCTACACGTTTTTCCATTAGCATATGCAATCCATGCACATCTTCAAATGTGGGGCTTATATGTGGGGCAATAGATTGCAAATGTGTAACTTAAATACACAATGCCTTCAAGGGCATGTGGACTTCCATATCCTGTATCTAAGAAGTAGGTTCAAATAAGCTAAAACAGAAACATTTCTGTTGTTCCATTCATCCCTACAGAGAGAAAAAAAAAAGGCAGAAAGAGAAAAAGAATAAATACAAATACAGCAGATCCTCCATAGTTGACCACCTCTCTACACTGACCACCTCCTTAAATTGACCTACTGTATATACTTGAGTATAAGCTGAGTTTTATCGGCACAAAATTTGTGCCGAAAAACCCGAACTCGGCACAAATTTTGTACTGGAAAAAACTCGGCTTATACTCGAGTATATAGGTAATTTTCATAGACTGAACATGCACCACATGTATGTATCAGTAAGTAGGCCTAGTTTCTCATGTTAACCACCTCCTTATTTTGACCAGTTTGTTACAGTCCCTTGGGTGTTTAACTTACACTGATTCTACTGTATACTGGTGTTCTCTTTAGGCAACCTATCTCTGATTTTTTGGTATCATTATATGGCTGTAACTTTGTGCACTGTTCATGATTTGTAAAGTTCTTCCATGTAAATTACAAAACCATAAGGCTAGTAGGTAAACATTGTTTCCATTTTCTAGGTAAGAAAATTGAGCCCAAGGTCCTGTAGCTAAGAGCAGACAGTAAGAACGCAGAGCCTACTGAAATGCAATACTTCCTTCAAAGTTCATTCCTAAATCTTCTTCAGGGTCTTACTTTTTGTGGGGAGGGGATGGTATTACTCTAGTAACTACTTAATAATAGGTTTCAACCTCTTGTGTGAAGCAGTAAGTCAATATAAAAATAAAAAGATGAAGCTTGGTAACACACTGGTCTCTGCTATCTAAATGTGATCTGGCAAGGACAGCACCTTGCATGACTCCTGACTCTCATTAGTAAATCCCCCTCACTTCCCTCAGCACTTTCACTACGCATGCAGTGTCTACTTACCTGACTCCAGCACATGTCCTCCGTGCCAGTCTGCACTATTCTCACACTGGCAGTAAGCTATCATTTTCTACTTTCAGGTACTTGGACAGCGCTGATCCACACAGCTCATAGCCTTGACTTTTTTCAAATTCAACCTCATAAAAGCCTCAAGTAAAATCATCAATGCTTTGATTTACCTTTCCACTTTCTGGGTCTGCCAACTCTAGCTATATGCTACCTCTTTTCTCCTTAATCCCCATTTCCTTATTTTTTAAATTATCATAATTTAGCCCATCTTTTCTAGAAAAAAAAATTATTGAATATGAAAATTTTCAGTTTCTGCTATTAACATGCAGTACAGAATTTTTCAAGCACATTAGATTTCTAAAAATAATAAAGAAATAACCAATTAAACGATTAGACATAGCTAAGCATTGTGGCAGATGCCTGTAGTCTCAGTGATTTGGGAGGGTGAGGCAAGGAGATTGTTCAAGCCCAAGTGTTTGAGGTTGCTGTAAGCAATGATGCCAGTACTCAATCCAGGGTGACAGAGTGAGACTCTGTCTAAAAAAAAAAAAAAAAAAACCTTTAGAGAGTACCAAAATTCTAATGTTTGAGTGCTAAATATTGTAATTCTTTTTTGCTTATGTCTCATTCCCATTATGGTAAATAACTGACTTGGGTTTTTAAATAGGTCAGTGTGAGGTTAGTTTTTACTTGACAGATTGGTAAGGAACTGTGTTCTGTGAAAAAAGTTAGTGAGCTTCAAAATGTTAATTAGCTTGATTTAGTCACTCCCCAATGTATGGGCATGTCAAAACATCCTGCAGTACTCCATAAATATAAGGCAAGACAATCAAGTTCACAAACTTATACTAGAAAAAGTGCTACATACCTCATTGCTGAATATTACTACAGTCACCAGATGGCCAAGGGGAATTCTTTGATGGTGACCATAGTAATATTCAGCATCTAGATATGTAGCACATTTTCTAGGACCAGTTCGTGAACTTAATTGTCATGCCTCATATATCCTATTTTCATTTGTCAAGTAAAAAAAAATAAAGTGAACATACCAAAAGAGAAAAAAAAAATTGTTATTTTTCTATGCATATACATCAAATGTTAAAATATATATAATCTGACGTATTTTAAAGTATTTGAGATTGATCTAAGACCTATAGTGCACTAATATTTAAAAAACAACATTTATCTCCTAACAATCTGGTATGTTATGTGACTTGAAATGTGTTACTGTCCTTCAACATTTATATCAGCTGCAAGTGGTATCAGCTATTATTTTATTTTCTCATGTGTCTTCAACTCTATAGCATAATGCAAAAATGCCATGGCATCTGAAAACAGTTCCTCTATTAATCAGTTCTCTTATGAATTCCATTTTAAAATTCAACCAAAAACTAGCGAATGCAAAGATTTATCCATGTTCAAGAAAGTTAAATATCTCTCAAGATAAAGAACTTAAAATATTCTAAAAACAAAGGACATGTCTTATTGCAGCTCTGGCTATTCATAAAAATATAAATATCATTTTTTTAATTTTAGCAAAACAATGTTATGTGATGTTGAATTCACATTAGGCATAAAAATATGAGCCATAAAAATTCCTGGGTAGCAAAGATTTAACAACTTTGGGTCTCCAGGACTTACTCAGATCCTGGATGCATTATCGGTATAAATAAATGTTTCACAGATTAATCCTCATAATTATACCCTATAAAAGAACATTAAAGTTTAAACAAAGGACTGATAACATCTGGGAAAAAGACCACTTACTATGGTGATGGTAAGAACTGTCTTCAGGAAGTGACGTGTGCAGGATTAATTCTCAGAGATTATTATTTACATAATTGTGCAAAGAATTACAATCAAGTGGGACTGAGAGGCAGCAAGGAATTCAGAATGTGAATTTAGATTCTAACCTTGCACCAACCAAGTGAAAACTTAGCCAAATTCTAACATATATCAGCACTCTGAGGTACTGCTGTGAGGAGCTACTGGCTTTCTAAAAGGCAAGTTCTCCCACGCTTCGGAGTACTCCCTCAGATGAAAATGCCCTCCTGCTCCTTATTAGAGAGGCCAAGGAGCTCTTACTCATTCCCTAAGACACAGGCCTAATGTCAACTGCTCTGCATTTCCTGTCCTAATTCTGCTTCTGACTGCACCTTAATGGGCACCTTCTGACTGTGCCCATTACCTGGTACAATGACCAGGGAAGATAGCAGAGTGGTGAAACATGAAAGTTCTCAAATCCAAGGGCCTGGGCTGGAGGCCAGCTTTGCCTCTTACTGCCTGTAGACCCTCTAAGTTACAGAGGTCTTTTATGCTTTGGTTTCCCTACTCAGAAAATGAGACAGAATATCAAATCATAAAGGTAAAACATATACTATCTAAACACAAATGCTCTTGCTATTAATATTCTCCTTCTATTTTTTTTCTCCTTTACCAGTCCTTGAGTCACTAGAATACAAGCATGGTATGTTTACTCATAAAAAAAAAAAAAAAAAAATCTGTTAATAATACCTGCCATTGCTGAGGGCAGTGGTTCAAGCCTGTAATCCTAGCATTCTGGGAGGCAACGGTGGGAGGATCACTTGTGGCCAGGAGTTCGAGACAAGCCTGAACAACAAAGCTGGCCCCATCCCTACATCTGTTTTGGACAAAAAAACAGAAAAATTAACTGGGTGTGGTGGTTGCAATCCTGTAGTCCCAGATGCCTGGGAGGCAGAAATAGGAAGTTCACTTGAGCCCAGGAGTTTAAAGTTTGAGGTTGCAGTGATCCATGAACATGATACTGCTCTCTAGGCAGGGCAACAGAATGAGAACTGGTCTCTGAAAAAACCCCAAAAGTAATAGTAATACTGCTCTAGAGACTACAGAGTGTTATTTAATATATATGATTAATTCCCAGATCAAAGTGACATTAAAGAGTTTCAAATGCTACACCAATGTAATGTGACAAAGTTATTGTTATTACATATCATTAGGACATCAGAGAACAGATAGCTATGGGTTAGAATGAAGTCATATGATAAATCTCCAAAATTTTTATGAAAAAATATAAAAGAAAAAATGTGCGATTTGTGGTATATAATAAAAATCTGTTGGTGATGGAATTCTAATTTCCTCTAGTATCAGATGACATAAAAGTTGTGACCAATATCTTCAGACAAACTCCATCTTGTTGCCTTTCCACTTTTTCATGTCGCCTTTTCTACTTCCCAGCACATGTCGGCACTGCATCTTCTATATCTATGACCATCATGCCACCCTCAAGGTAGTTATTTAAAGCCTGAAGTGCCTCAGTCAAGTCCAACTGCCCCAGTATCTTTTACCCTAAACTCCTTTACCTTCTGGGTTCTGAAAAAGAACACAGATTTGGCCTTCAAAACATCCAAATTGTAATTATAGATATAGAGGCTAACTCCTTGTCTCAGTAAGATTCCTAGATGGAAATCACTTTGACCAAATTCACATTAAATTAAAAATGAACACTATATGATGGAAATGTGCTTTTAAGAAAAATCTTTATGGAGACATAAAGCTCTAATGATAGCTATGAATTTTCTCAAAAAACATGCACATGTGCACATTCCCATGAAATTTTATATATAATTTCAGAAAATTTTATACATAATT
Source organism: Loris lydekkerianus (assembly GCA_963574355.1). Lineage (NCBI taxonomy): Eukaryota > Metazoa > Chordata > Mammalia > Primates > Lorisidae > Loris > Loris lydekkerianus. Next base: position 14,012 of record CAUYPK010005044.1, on the reverse strand, counting down.
TTACAGCAACCATCAACTCCAAACAGGGATTCCAGTAAGAACTCCACTCTTACTGGTGACAGAACTTTTGGAAGTCTGAGGGAGCTGCTGAGAGGGGAGCTCACACCCTCTTAGCTACCTGTTAAATCATACCGTTTTGAGAGGTGCCTAACCCACAAAAACATACAATTGTCTCTGCCTTTTATTGATTATTATAGCATTTCAGGGGATTACAGAGAAGGTCTTTGTTATGTCCAACCAATTACTTTTTCCACTTTTCCAATCCTACTCAGCCCTCTTTCAAAGGGTAAGTAACTGCATCAGCATCTCAGTAATAATAGTTCCTATACTGAAATATAACCCTCGAAGGCCGTATTTTCTTTCCTTTCAATCATTTAGAGGGAACAGCTAAGACTCAGTGTTAGCTGTGTCTACCCCCTGGTCAAAGATACCAGAATTGCAATGGGAGGAAAACGTAGGGGGAAGAAAGGCATTGTGAAAAGAACACTATTAAATAACTGCAAAAGAATTCCTTCTAGAATACAGACTCTGCTTTATAGGACCTAAGACCATTTTAACAAAAGACATTTACTGGGAAATGTCTATGAAACCCTGTAAAGAAATATTTGCAGAGCTGCGCCAGCATTATAATTTCAGTGATAAATGATCTAAGCCCTAAAGTTACTCTTTCCTTCTACCTTGAGGTGTTTTAAAGTACCCGTGGCAAAGTGGCCCAACATTTATTTCCATGGTTGTCTAAGTCTCTTTTGATACCCCTGACCCCTTCATCATCTCCTCAAAAATAAAAGAAAAAAAGATGAATAAAGGTATCCCCAATTCAATTTATAAAGAGAACCAGGTTAAAAAAAAGTAACAACATTCGAGGAAAATTATTTTCTAAAAAGATGTTTATATAAAATTGAAATAAAGGGATTTGTAAAAATAGAAATGATTCTTTTTTAATTATAATAATAATGAAAATAGTAGAGGAACCAAAGAGTCTAGAATGAAAATTAATGGCACTATTTTTTAAAATAAGAGGATAGGAATAGATTCCATGTAAGTCAGGGTTTTTTAAGCCCCTAATTCCATTTAGCTCGGAAAGACAAGGAGAAAGAGAAGACAAAGCTACACATTTAAAACTGACAAAGGGCAGTACTTCTATGCAATTTATAATTAATCTGTGGGACCATATGTCAGCAGAATTTATTGAGAAAAATAGTTTAGTGCTATTTTATAAGGGTAAGATGTTAAAAGTATTGCTATTGAAGTTACACTAGCTAAGAAAATATTATAAGAGCTATTAATCATCAAGATGCAGGTTATAAGTTGGCTAGCAGCTGAAGTCAAGGGGAAAAAAAAGTGCAGAAGTGGCCAGGCGAATTATGGGTGTTTTGTATTTTTCTCTAGGGATTTCACTTAAGTCACTGCTAATGAAAAAAATACTAAATACAATTCTATTTCAGCCTATAATTTATTTAGTATTAGATCTATCTAGGCACCCTATTTCAATAAGCATCCTACACAACCCTTCAAAACACTCCTCTGCATTACAAGAATGAACATTTTCTTTTACCTCTTCCATGCAATTATCTACATGTGTATATGATGTAAATACTTCAATTAGTAAGTTTAAAGTTTAAAATGTACTGATATCTAAGTTTTATCCTCAGAAATTCAAATTTCTTTGGTCTGGTGCTGCCTGGATATAAGGACTTTTGAAACTTCCACAAAATTCTAAAACGTAGCTGGGGTTGAACACCCCGTACCAAAGGCAATAGAACCACCTTAAAATATGCAAAATGACTCCTCTCTCTTGAGGCTAATATCTTCTAAAATCTAGATGAATATGACCTACATAAGAAAGGATCTCTATCTCTTTTTATATACTATGTAAATTATTTGATTACTTCTCCATTATTCATTAGATTATTATTTTTTCTATCACAAAGGTACAATAGATAATGAGACCTCAGATGTAAAACTGAGTTTTCATTCCTGTTATATAGTATTAAAATTATTTTATAATGCGTATAACTATTTTTTTCCATATGGACAATTATGAAAAGATTTTTTATACCAAGCCTATCTTATTACGTTGGAAAAATGGCCTTTTGTTGTTTTAAAGAATATAAAGAACACCAACTTCCAACAAGAGTCAGGACACAGTATTATAGATTGAAATAAGATCCATTATTTTAAGTCCTTTTTTTTTTTTATATTAGATGCATGGATATTTGAAAAATAGCTTCCATGCAGCTTATCTTCCATGTCTTCTAAATCAGGGTATAAGACCTTTTACAGCTACTCATGCCAGTGTGTATTAAGAGGAAGTAAAATAGGCAATACAACAGAGATATAAGACCTAGAATCAAAATAGCACAGCATTTAAAGTAACTTAAGTCACTTTGATCAAATTCATAGGAATGCAAGAATTCTTTCTAAACAAGCCAACACATGGTGTTTTTGCTGAAATGACTTCCACTGTGCCAAAAGAAAGGGCCATAAAGACCTGTCTACAAGTTCTAACAACTCTATCTGTAATGGTTCTGGAGCACAGAAAGATACACAAGTTACTCCCACTCAAGCCTGTTTCTAGAGGTATTCTAAATTCCTTCTTGACTGTGCTCAACTATCCCAGAAAGGCCCTATAGCCCTCTGCTTTATAGAAATAAGTGCCACAGCAATGACCTCATTCCCATGTAAACACGAGCTCTAAAGCCTGGCAGATCAAAGTTGACTTACAGTATCACCATTCATTTGAAATGCAACTATAGGCAAATTACTTAACTTTATCTTCTCATATCCAAATGTTGGTTATCATACCTAACACATAAGGTTGTGTAAATTAAATAAGATATGTAAAATGAATTTTACAGCACCTCACTTACAGTATAAACTTATTTCTAACATTAACATTAAAAGGACAAAAAGTCCATTTTCCTGATTTTATAGGCATTACCAAGCTAGATGTACCAGACTGAGGGCAGGGCTGAAGGGCAGGGAGCAGCCGCCATCACTGGGAGCTCTCCTTGGTGCTGGTTTCAGACCCAGGGCCCTGCTACTGTATGTTCCAAACATTCCTCACACAAAGCACATTCCGATGTTCGGTTCTTGATTTAGTAACATGTTTTTGCTACCTTGTGTTCCTAACCTTAATTTCTGTTTGCTTCCCTTGGATGTTGATTTGTTTACTTACCCAAATGAAAACCCAACCTGACACCTGCTTCCTTTGCTAGATATTTTTTGAATTGAAGTTTTAGACCTAAATAGTTATAATTTTTTTATATCTAGCCCAACCAGTGATGATTACTAAAGAATGGTCAATGACCTTTTCCTACACAATTTTCTTAGGAAAACAAGTATGTGTGGGGCAGTAATTAAAATCATTCAGAAATTTTGAAAAGAAATAAGAGGATTGCAAAAACATCTCAGAAAAGTAAAAGCTAAGTCTTGGTGCTAGAAAATATGGCAAAGGCATGAGTACTACTTCTCCAATGCTAAAGGAGGGAATTATTAATATATCAAGGAATTCTTTTTAAATCCTGAATATGTGGGTGGTGCCTGTGGCTAAAAGGAGTAGGGCGTGGGTCCCATATACCAGAGGTGGCAGTCCTGGCCCTGGCCAAAAAAAAAAAAAAACTGTAAATCCTGAATATGGCCTGAGAATCCTGGATAAGCTCAAAAGAGCCATTAAGAGCAAAAAATAGCATTCAAACAGAAACCTTTCAATCATCCTGGAGTTAGTGTAAACGTGTGGGTTTTTAAAAAGAGAGCTTTTCTTTTCTTCTTAAGTCTCAATTAGAACATTGTAAGAGCATACGTTGATAGTCTGAAGAGGCTAGAAGCACCCTTACATTTCAGTTACGTAGAAAGCAAGTACATGGTTATTAAAGAATCAGAGCTTTCTCTTGCAAGACTGGAGGTGTTAGCCTCGTGTTCTGGATAAATTCCAACTTAGGTAATTACATTCTGCTTACCTCACCCCCCTAGCAATTTTTTCAAGTGAATCCAGTATTATTCTTCACTTCGTTCCCTAACCTGCTGTGTAGTGTTGTGATGAGCTGTTAAACAGCTGCCATGCTTCACTCTACAATGGTGACTATGCTTCACTGTATAATTTGTAACCATTCCCAGTGTACTTTGGAATCTTTCAGGATGAAAGCTTTACCCTCAAATGTAAGATATCATCATCATTTTAAAGACATACAGTACAACTGCTTATTTCAGTTAAATTCAGCATAACATATTTAGAAAATACCTTATTTCATGAAAAACCATAAAACTAGGTTAAAATACCCATGAAACATGCTACAAAGATTGTATGAAAAGGTATTTAAAGAAAGCAAACTATTTATCAACTATATGAATATTCTGCCAAAGAAAGGAATAGTAGGAAGAACAAATGCTTAAGACATTTTTATTTGAAAATACATCTGCCTTCATCAGATGGTAAAAATTCCCAATGTCACCCAAGAAAAACAGTGAAGAGAAAAACTGAACGTTAAGTCAATGGAAAATGGAGGGGTGCCAACACGTATGGAGAAAGAGATCAAGGATAAATACAATTTTTAACATTTTCTTATTTTTCATCAGGATAGCCAGAAAATTATACAAATTCATTTTCTTGGAGACATGTAATTTTTACTTTAGATTGCCTGAGGACACTTGTAGAAAGGATCATAATTTTGGCAATACTAAAAACGGTGTAACCAGGAGAGGCTACTGGAGGTATGTGGACCTTCCACAAATTGTCCTATGGAAGAGAGTCTTTTGGTCAGTGGTTTTCAACCTTGGCTTCACAGTGAAATGACATGGTAACATTAAAAAGATATCAATACTTGGTTCCAAACCCAGAGTGTCTGATTTAATTGACTGGACATATCTTAAAAAAAAAAAAAAAAAGCTCCCTAGATTATGATGTGTACCCAACAAAGAAAACCATTTAGGCTATATTTTTTAATGTAGTTATAGCTGTAGTTTGACTAGACTTTATTGAAGGGGAAAAAACAATCACAATATTAGAGGGATAACTGTGTGTCATCACACAGTTAGTCCTCCCATTACATCTCCATGTATTATTGAAAACTGTAACCTTATTTAAGTGAAACAATATATGACAAAACATTTTTTTCCTTATCAACTTTATAATGAAACAACATTGAACAAAATGATGTTGCTTGAGGACCTGCAGTACACTGTTGCTTAAAGTCACAGTTTCCAAGAACCCACTGGTGATATGATATGTCAGGACTTACTGTACTTTATAAAGATAAGCCATACAACTAGATCCCAAAGACATGTTGGACTGATTCTTTATTGACACAGAGGAAAAAGGCTTTAGCAACTCAAGATTCTATCTGAAGGGCCAAATTCTAACATAATCTTTCCTATAGTAAAAAGATGGATATCTGAATCAGAAACAATAATTACATATGTAAAATGTTTTTTAATTTAGTTATCTCTACAAATATTATCTGCATTACAGATTTATCTACAGTAACTCATAAAATCTTATACTAACTTTTTCCTGCCAAATATGCCTGAAACATATCCTGTGTTCAGAAAATACACAATAATCCATCACCATATCAATCTTTACTTGTCACCTACCTCTAGGCAGAAGTACTGTACCCTCAACCAACCTGCACATTCAGGAGACTAAAAAAAAAAAAAAAAATACATTCAAGTATTTGCAAAAACATGTTTTCAATCACAGCCAAGTACTCAGCCATTACATATAAGGATGTGAATAGCTGATTCTCTGTCTAGAAAGTATTTAATATGATATAGCTCCACAGACTTTTCTTGATTACAACAGACTTGTTCCACAGTGCTAATCCTGAAAAATAGCCATCAAATAAAAACACAACAAAAATAGACAAGCGAATAAAAAGTAAACAAAACAGAGCAGGGGAAACATACCCGACAATAAGAAAGCGTACTGGACATTCAAGTACCATAAAAGAAGTAACTAGGACTTATGTTGCAAAAAGTTATTAAAGTGAATACAGTTAGTCTCAAGAGAAGACACACACACACACACAACTGAACATTACAGTGGTATATGGATTATACATACAAGAGAAAATTAAGTATTATATACATTAGTACTCCCTCAAAACATCAGAAATTGAGATAGCAACATAGAAAGGTCAGTTTCTGTGGGAGGCAATTACAGTTAATAAAGTGTAACAGAATAGTAGATATGACCTCACACAGGAGAAGGGCCGGGAATAAATCCCATACACTATGTGAAATCCTCTTCCTATGTTCTCTCTCATGTAATCCTCACTTGATTCCTTTGACTTCATGTTAGGGAGAGAAGGGTTTGAACAGGTGACATAATTTGACCAAGATGCACATCTAGAGAGTGGCTGAGCCAACAATGGAACCCAGGTCTGACTTCCAATAACACACGAAACTCTCTCCTCTAGCTCCCACACACTGTGCTGTCCTCTAAACTAACCAGAACATCAGGCCATCCCTAGTGATCTCCATCAGTCATCTGAACATGACTCAGGGATAAAAAGAAGGATTCTCCTGATACCCACAGGACCAGGTGGAACAGGCACACCACCAAACTCACAGTGCCATGAAAATTTTAAATGGATTCTAGAGATAGGCATGGAAGGAAAGCTTAAGAAATTTTTTTATTCACAAAGGACAAATAAAAAGCTTGCAAATAAAAAGCAGAAGAAATTTAATGGTCATGTGTGATACTGGTTCACTCAGGATTTGTGACACTAAGTTCCAGAAAAGGGAGTTGAGAAAATAACTTCCAGGTTGTGAGTTTCAAATGTGGGAAACTCCTGTTCCTTTCTTAAAACAGGTTTTATATAAGTAGTCTGGTGTTTACGAGAAGAACCAAATATGTCATAAGCAAGCAGAGTTGGTTGAGTCAAGTGCATTTTCACTTCAAAATGAGTTCTAGATCAGAGAACTAGATATTTTCAGTGAAAAACAGTCACAAGTTGTGATACAATTGAAATATTTTAGATTTTTCTAAGAAACTTCTAAGAAGCATTATCCATTCCTGAAAAAATTGATCTCTTGTGTCAATGCTGATTAATACTATCCTACTGATTGCTAATACAATGAACAACTACGGTTGTATATTTCTAACAATCTTATGAGGTTTTTCACCTGGTTTCAAAATTCTGATTCTGCTGTTATGCTCTAATCTTCACCTCAAGTAAAAACCTCTCTACTGAAACTTTTCCCAGCTATAAAATGCAGACAGTGGAGGACAAGATTTCTAAAGTTGTAATCTATTCTTTCATTAAAAAAAAAAAAAAATCAACTGTCTAAAATTAAAAACAAAATGAATTTGTCTAACGTGAAAATATGGGTGACATTTTCCCCTGATTTTACTGTTTCAGTGGCCAATATTATAATTATAATTTCCAAAATCTTATAAATTATTTTGAGTCCACTTGTTCCTTTTGTCTTCTGTTTCAAACAGACTTTATCATTGAATCCTGGATATTTCACTGTCCCTTTGTCTTTTATGTCCTTTCAAATCCATTCCTACAGCCTGAATCTGAAGCTCCCTCTGCAATTAGTGAAAAATACGTGTAATATGCACTTCAGTCTTTGATTTTATAAAATAAGTTCTGTTACTATAAAAATGAAATGCGGTGGCTTTGAATAAACCGACCCTCTCTGTGCAGAATCATGTGGTCTGCTCAGGGTGTCAATAAATGCTTAAAAAGCAGATGTGCGTTGGGTTAGAAACAGAAAAATCAGCTTTAGACAAGTAAATGAATTGAGATGTAGGCCATTCTCATGAACTCAGAGTTAGAAGATCAAAACAGGAAGCACTGGACTAGGGACTGAATTTCAAATAAGGAATATATTTCCATGGATAATATGATAGAAACGTATCACATAGAAGAGAAGAGATACTACCTAACACGCTATTTCTTCTCTTGATATCAACTAATTTTATGTGAACTTTTAGTGTGTGGTTAAGAAGGAAATAAGAGAGGAACTTCTATCATTTTCATTTTCTAGATGCTTAAGAAATAGGACCAAGATTTCAGCTTACAAAAATAAGGAAGAAAATACAGATTTAATGAAAGAGGGGCAAGTATTTGTGCAAGTAGTGAACTTACCTTTAATTAAAGAAAATTATATTAATATTAAACTAGATTTCCTATATTAACTTCTCACTGTTGTCTTCCCTTTTTATTTTGTTTTATTTCTGAAAGAGACAGGGTCTCTTTCTATTACCCTGGAGTGCAGTGGCATGATTATAGGTCACTGCAGCCTGGAAATCCTGGGCTCAAGCCTTTCTCCTGCCTTAGCCTCCAGAGTTGCTGGGACTATAGGCACATGACACCATTACCTGGCTAATTTTTCTTTTCTTAAAATTTTATAGAGATTGTTTTTCACTATGTTGCCCCAGGGGGGTCTCAAACCCCTGGGTTCAAATGATCCTCCTGCCTGTGCCTCCCCAGATGCTAGAATTTCAGGCCTGAGCCACTGCACCTGGCCTATTAATTTTTTTTAAGCATCATCTTTAATATCACTGATGTATAAAATCGAAATCTGCTAAAACAAAATGATAATTACTTGAGAACTAGTTTCATGGGAAACTTATTAATAAAAATAAATTTGTAAGCAACATTGAGTCAAATGTATTAAGAACAAAACCAACCCAACTTAAGGAAAGCTTATCATTTCTAATCACTCACAAAAAATGAAAGAAAATAATAAAATAATAATCATTGATTGAATGCTCACTCTACCTCAAGCACTTTACCAATTTTCTTACTTACAGTACCTCATTTAATTCCCATAACTACTCAGTGAAACTGAGATTACTATTACTACTTCACAAATGAGAAAAGAAAATGAGGTGGAAAAGGTCAAGCAGCTTTCTTAACATCAGCCAACTGGTTAGCAGAAGACATGGCCCTGAAACACAGCTTCTGTGACATGAAAACCAATGCTCTTAGGCACTACACCATGCTGTCCTATCATCATGATTCTAGTGATTCATCTCAAGATTCTCTATCCAAAGAGACTGAAAGTGATTCAGTCCTTGAACTCTAAGAAGACAGAGAAGTAATTCAATATACTCCTGCTTACCCAGAAATAAAACAGTTTAAAAGATCTCGTGGTTTTACAAATTTTGCACTTAATTTTTGTGAGACAATAACAAATGACAAAAAATAGTTATCTTGTATTTATTTGGAAAAAGTAATCTGAACTGTATGAAGTACGTCAAGGAAAGAGCAGATCCATGAAATGCAGGTGAATACAACAAACCACTCTGTGTTCTAAACGTTAACACTTAGTGAGGCAAAAGAGGGCACTTGCTGCTGGCCAGTCCATCTCAATGAGCCAACTCGTCTTTGTACTAACACATCTATTTCTCAATTTTAACAGAACAGATATTCTCCACGCCACCGTAGTCAACACTCCACAACCATCCTGACACTCCTCTATCAACTCGCCAGTCTACAGCCAGCGTAGCTAAGTGTCTTTCTTCCTTTTCATCTACATGCCAGTTCCCCTGTTCATGTCCATAACATATTCAAGTACCTATATACTCGAGTATAAGCCGAGTTTTTTCGGCACAAAATTTGTGCCGAAAAACCCGAACTCGGCACAAATTTTGTGCCGGAAAAACTTGGCTTATACTTGAGTATATACGGTAGTTTTTCACATGTTTCTCTGCTTCCTCTTTCCTTTCCCATCAACATTCTACTTACTGATACCAAATTCCCCGTTTTGTAACAGTGGCTTCCACATGATCATATGCCAAAGTCCGCATTCCTCAGCCTTACTTCCCATCCGTAGTCCTACCACCGCTTCATATAACTGAGTCAAAGGTGAGGACCATCCACTGCCACAACTCCGCACTTCTTCTCTCTTCATAACGTGCCTTCTCACTCACTCAAGCCTGCCCTCTTTCCCTAATAGCAAGAAGTAGCGAGGCAGTAATGACCCATATTAAAGTCAGACAGCTTAGGTCAGTATGTGATTTCAGGCAAGCTTAACCTTATGAATCTTAGTTTTCTCACTTGCAAATTAAGGATAATAGTACCAAGTGCTGACCTTGTAGGAGTTTGGTAAAGATAAGAAAATAATACATATGAAGTGTATTCCCAGAAAAGGCCCAAAGTTTAGTCAGTCTTTAATGCCAGCTCAAATCCATAAAAAGCATACAGTTTTTTGTATCCTGTACTTAAAGTCACCTGAGTATGCCTATTATTCCCTCCAAAGTCTTATTAAGGACTCTGTCCTATTTATCCTTATTCCTTATGATATCTTGTAATTATCACACAAACAGCAAACTTTTAATAGATTTTGGATGAACAACAGCACATATAAAATTTCAAAGAATTAAATTATTGTTTTGTATATTTTATTGCATCTAATTACTTTGAGGCATATTTTTAAAGAATTTTCTATGTAATAAAGTCTTTTATCTGGATTTGACCCATCCTGGGTAAGAGATTATTCTGATAGCTTACTGCTAAATAGAACATTACAAATTGTTTATATTTTATTGGAAAACTTTCTAGAGCATTTCCTAGCATTCTTCAATAGAACACTGAACAATTAAAATTACTTCTATATAGATCACTCATCATCATTTACCACCAGCATGGAGTGTATACATATTACAGATGCTGGGGAGAGGCGGACAGTGGCACATGTGATTTTCCCTGTCATGTGACACATACTCACACTACTAAATTATGCCATTTGGCTGCTGTCATGTGGATTGGTACAATACAAAACAATCTCTGCCTTTTATTTACTTATTTCAATTACTGGTAAACTTTAGATCCTCAGCTGTTCTGTGGGTATAGAATATTACTAGAGTTTTCGGAACTTTGTTTTTCCTTACTTTTGAGGTTAGAATGATGTTGAATGGGTAAGCCTGTCAAAAAGCTTATCAATAGACAACAAAAATGCTGACAAGGGTATTAATAAAACCACCAAAATTTTATGAAAACTTGGGTTGTAGGCACTGCACTCAATTAGCCCATTGCAATAATCTCAATCCTCACAATAAACCTAAGATGTGGTACTATTTCAATTTTCATTTTACAAATTGGGAAACTGAAGCTCTGAGAGGTTTAGTGATTTGCCCTGGGTTGAACAGTGACAATAATTGGTAGAAGCAAACTGGAGTTCCTGTCTACCATACTGATGACTCATACTCATTCATCATTGCAGAAAATTGAATAATTAGAATAAGTAACTTTAGAAAAGATAATCAAAGTTTATCCTTCAAACATTAAAATAATATACTTGAAATCTTTCTAACATGCATTGCACCCCTCATTTCATGAACAAAGTATATGACATACACTTTGTTCTGATCTTGATGGCCCTACACTGACTATCAGTCATTGAGCTACGAAGCTCAACCATGCCCTCCGAGCCTGGTGAGGGGAAGAGTCCAGGGAGACTGCTTGCTGATTCTCCTCAACTGAGGTTTGTTCATGGAATGTCACTCATCCCAATTTGGTTGTCACTCTGCCCCCTGACTCCCTCGGGGCTGCTGTGCCCAGCCATGTATGTGCCCTGAGTTATAATTATTCTTCTACGCTGTGTGTTGCCTTTGCTTTTTACCTCCCAGATTTCCTAAGACAGGACGTAAGAAAAAAACGGACATAAAATCTATGATTTAAAATCAAGTAAATGTTCTCTACATTGAGGAGAAAAGGGGCCGATTATCCTACAATGAAAGAGTTTTTGGTGTTGCTGCTGAATTCAGAGGACTTCTTGGTGCTTTAACTGCTAAATTGAAAATAGTGGAAATCTAACTATTGTAATGAGACATTAACACAGATGTTAAATTCATTTTTTTAGAAAAGAAAGAATAGAAGGTGTATTTTGAGTAAACAAGAGTTTGTCTCTTTACTTTCAGAACAACAAAGCATCTATATCTACATCAGAGAATACATAAATGTTGACAACCAAACTGTCTCTCCTCTTAACAAGGATAGTCAAGAGGAAGACAGTTATGATCTAAAGCACCACGAAAAAATTATAATAGATATAAAGAAGATTTCTTAACAATGAGTGCTGTCGAACATTAGAATCATTTATCTAAAGGGTTTTTTTATATGGTGATTCTATAATTTTTTAAATGACTTTTAAAGAAATACATTTCTGCACTCATTTTGAAGAACAAAAAAAATTGTTAGCAAATATGGATATGTTTAAATTTAAGCAAAACTCTTCTTCTACTTTAGGTTTAGATTAATATTCAAGAAGACAGTACCCATTTCATTATTTCATAGAGCAAAGGCAGTTTTACTAATAATATGTCTAACACTAATACTTTCTCAAAATAGCTGAGAAACATAACCACATGAGGCAAGAAGATTAAGGTGTTTTTCCAACAGCCCCCCTCCCACCACCACCACCACCACCACCACCACCACCATGCACACTTCTTGATGGCAGAAAACAAAAAGTTTTCGATGGGGAGCCATGGGGGCTGCCTTCTGTCCTATCAATCTACAAATTCTCAAATTACAGATCTGCTGTTGTTTTCTGACACATCTGCTTTGCAATGTAAAATAGTGTTTTCTTTAATAAGATTTCTTCAAAAAGCCCTTAGGCTCCACGCCTTTGTCTGCACAGCCTGGGAGTTTTCATTTAAAGTTTTCACACTGTTTTTAAAATTCCCTATTTTTGTTTCTAAATTAGTTAGGCAAAGTCCATAAACCTCTGTTTGGGCTCCACATTTTAGCTACATAGAAATGACACAGAGAAAAGTATCTCAAGAATGGAAGAAAAAGTATCCAATGTACTCAGCCCTACTATGAAACTAATTTATAGTTTTCAAATGAAAGCTATAACCCAGTTATAACCTAAGAATATGGGGAAGGAGGAGAGGGAGGGGAGAGGACAGGGGAGGATGGGCAGAGGGAGGGTGATTGGTGGGACCACACCTGCGGTGCATCTTACAAGGGTACATGTGAAACTTAGTAAATGTAGAATATAAATGTCTTAACACAGTAACTAAGAAAATGCCAGGAAGGCTGTGTTAACCAGTGTGATGAAAATATGTCAAATGGTCTATAAAACCAGTCTATGGTGCCCCATGATCGCATTAATGTACACAGCTATGATTTAATAATAAAAATAAATAAATAAATAAATAAGATTATCCCAAATGACCAACATCTTTTTTCCCTTTCTCCTTTGCTGACACAAATGTAGAAATTAGGAAAGCAGAGATGCTCTTTACAGAATCCCTATTCCAGGGATGTAAAATCTACTATGACTCAAGGAAATCCACTTTTATTTTGTTTGCTCCGTGGCCACTCTGACCATCCAATATGATGGAAAATAGGAACAGACAGTGAAATAATGACAGAAATTTATGAAATTTTGTCCTAATGATCACATCAAGGTTGATAACTGGATGTTCTCTGTGGCAACTAAAGTGGACCTAAAACCCTGATAAAGCATATATTACTCAATTTAAAGTACCCTGGTTTTAATTTGCTCAAAGTCCAAACATAAACTACTAAGGATATAGCATCCATTCATTTCTTCAGTAAAAAAGAAATAAGTGGCTATTTTTTTAAGGTCTCTATAGGAAACATATACATCTGATCTTGTCACATTAATTATGTACAACCATAATGACGAAATTTAAACTCAATGTTTAAAAACTTACATTTTTTTTACAATGTAATGGGACAGAAAAGGCAGGCAAGTGAAGAATATATACAACTATCAGCCTGACAGTCCGAGGGCTTGTCTCTCTTCACCTTTAGTCCAACTGAATATCATGTGAAGATGATATCCACTTTTACGCACTCTATTCATAACTTGCTGATGGAATTCCTTGAAAAGACATACCGTACATACTCGAGTATAAGCCGACCTGAGTATAAGCCGACCCCTTAATTTTACCCTAAAACCTGGGAAAACTTAGTGACTCGAGTATAAGCCGAGGTGGAAAATGCAGCAGCCACTGGTAAATTTCAAAAATAAAAATATATACCCAAAACAATTACAATAATTGAGGAATCAGTAGGTTAAAT
>CAUYPK010005042.1:0-38262 GCA_963574355.1 Loris lydekkerianus | reverse complement strand
GGAAATTTTACTTTATTTTTATCCTTTAATTTTCTTAAATTCTTGTTATGTGTTTTCTTTTCTTTTTTTTATTAAGTCATATATGCATATAGTCATATATAGTCTATATTTATCTTTTAAGGTAAGATGAGATTCTTATATACAGCAGATATCTGGCCTGAGTTTTTGTATCCAGTCAGCCAACCTGTGCTTCTTTAGAGGATAATTTAAGCCATGCACATTAATTGAGAGTATTGATAAGCCTGAAGTATTTTGGGTATTGCATTTTTCAAAAGTCCTTTAATCCTTTCACCACTGTGGAAGTTGGAGTTTGATCAAAAGTTTCTGTGTGAGTTTACATTGGTGGTAGAGCATTGTGCTTGTCATTGTGGAGGATGGGTCTGAGAATATCCTAGAGAGCTTGTTTTGTTGTGGCAAATTTCTTCATCATGTGAATGTCATTAAAGTATTTAATTTCTCCATCATAAATGAAACTCAGTTTAGCTGGATATGGGATCCTGGGTTGAAAGTTATTTTGTTTTAGGTGGTTAAAGGTCAATGACCATCCTCTTCTTGCTTGAAAAGTTTCAGCAGAGAGATCTGCAGTCATTCTAATACTCTTCGCCTTGTAGGTTACAGTTTTCTTATGTCTGGCTGCTTTCAGAATTTTCTACTTCATATTAACTTTGGCATAATTAATTATAATGTATCTAGGAGATATTTTATTTGGATTGAGTCATGCTGGGGTTCTGAAACTGTCTGCTATCTGGATTTCAGAATCTCTTGCCATGTTTGGGAAGTTCTCCACGATTATCTCTTGGAGTAGAGCATCTGGGCCTTTCAAAGTAATCTCTTCTCCTTCAGGGATTCCTATAAGGTGAATGTTTCCTCTTTTAGAGTGGTCCCACAATTCTCTCAGGGAATGGTCCATTTTTGCTCTCCACTTCTCTTCCTCTTTGAGCATTTGGGAGTGTTCAAGAGCTTTGTCTTCGATGTCAGAGATCCTTTCTTCTGCCTGCTCCATTCTGTTACTGAAAGATTCCACTGTATTTCTCAGATCTATGAGGGCTGCAAGTTCTTGTCTCATGTGTCAAAATCTTTGGTGATGCTGTCTTTGAATTCATTGAATTCTTGAGACAACTTTTGAATTACTCCTTGAAATTCTAATTCCATCTTTACCTCCATTCTGTTGATCTTATTTGCCATCCAAATTCTCAACTCAATTTCAGACATCTCAGCCATTTGTTTATGAATGGGATCATCTGGTGTGTCTGTTTTGTCATTTCTTGGCGGGGGCGTTGATCTACTCTGATTATTCATGTTGCCAGAGTTTTTCCACTGATTTCACCCCATGATTATTTTTCACTGTTTGACTAGATGAGCAAGTAAGGTGAAATTGGATTGGGGGCTCCTGGAGTTGTGGTTAACTGCCCTTTGCCAAGGATCTGGGACTGGTGACTGTAGCTTTTTTTCCTAAAGCTTTGTAAAGGACCCGTACAGTATTACCACAACTTGTTAAGCCATTTCTGGGTTGGTGGGCATTGAGGCTGTTTCCACATTTGGCAATTGTAAATTGAGCTGTGATAAACAGTCTAACATAAATGTCCTTATGATAAAAGGATTTTTTTCTTCTGGGTAGATGCACTAATGAAGGACACAATTCCCTTTACAATAGCTGCAAAAATGGAAATACCTAGGAATATACAAACAAAAGAGGTGAAGGACCTCTACAAAGACGATTAAGAAACCCTAAGAAAAGAAATAGCAAAAGATATTAACAAATGGAAGAACATACCATGATCATGCCTGGGAAGAATCAACATTGTGAAAATGTCTATACTACCTAAAACAATCTACAGATTCAATGCAATCCTCTTTAAAATACCATCATCATACTTTCAAGAATTGGAAAAAATAATTCTTAATTTTGTATGGAACCAGAAGAAACCCCATATAGCCAAGGCAATTCTTAGTAATAAAACAAAGCCCAGGGTTATCACCCTACCAGACTTCTGGCTATACTACAAGGCCATAGTGATCAAAACAGCATAGTATTGGCACAAAAATAGAGACATTGACATTTGTCTTTTTGTTTTAAGTGGAGGAGAATGTCCTCCAAATTCTCTGAGGGAAGATCCTCCTCTCCTGTGCCACTGTGTGACAACTCTCAGAGCCCCTGGTGTTGACGCTGGTGTAAACTGGCCTAAGAAGCCATTTATAGATGCTAATGACTAAAATACCTGTGCAAGAAACAGAAGACCATAAAGAAAGAAGCAGCTTTGGGGAAACTAGAAGCATAATGACTAGGAGGTGGGGGACAGTGGGGAGAAGCTGGGTACCAAGCTGGCTTGGCCTCTGGCAGAGCCTGGTCCAATGAGAGCTCTTGCTTCCTGATGGGACAAAAAAATGGAGACAGACATTTCAGAAAGAGAGAGAGAGATGTAGCTGAGCCAGGACTCAGAAGAGGGAGTTCCCTTCTTGGTCACTGACTTGGGCATCTCAGGTGGAACTGTGCTGAGGTTCTGGTTAGGCTAGCTTCCTCCAGGTGTGCATCATTGGGGGGGGGGGGGGCTTACTGGGTCCCTGGAGAGTATTCCCAATTGAGATTAGAGAGGTTGCATTCCAAATGCCCAGCTGCCTGAAATTGCACCCTGTCACTGTTGAGGCTAGTGGGGGGAAGCATGCCTGATGCTTTGCCCTGGAAGGGATCCCAGAGCCCTTAGACTAGCACTATAAAGGAGGCCTGGCATTTGCCTACCATCCCTCTATCTGGTTCACCATCAAGGATCTCCTACCTCACCCATTCTGTCCCCCTGTTTTAATATGGGCCTCCAAAAGCTTCTGTCCCCTCTTCCAAAATGCAGTTTGAAGAGGCCAGGACAAGGCACTGAGGCTATGGGCCATTTGCAGTGGTACAGCCCTGGGGGATAAGATAGGGGTGCAGTGGCTTCCCAACACTGCTGAACCAGGAAATACAGGGTGTCCAGTTTTACTTACTCTTGGTAAGAATCAAAGTGTGGTTGAAAGAGGCCAGCTCTGTATGGGAAACATCCTTCTCTTCTCCTTTGTGGCATTTGCTTCTCGTATAGCTCTGTTTTTACCAGGCTGTGCACCAAAGCCATGTACCCTAGCTTCCACCCTTCTTTTCTCTCTTCCTGACTGCCTGTAGGATAAAGGGGTCACAACAAGGCAACCTGGACTGAAAATTGGGCATGATGAGTTCTAGTCTGCTCTGACTTGAGGCAAGGCCATGTCCTGCCTTGAGTCTCAGTGTCCTTACCTACCGAGTGGGGAGTTAGTTTCAGACAGTGTTTCTCAAAGGGTGAGACTCCAGACCACCATATAGAGATGGAGTCTGCACAAAACAGTGAGAGAGATACTTTCTGTGGGTCTTGCTGACTCTGGGACTCTCTGCCTTTACTTTGTGTGACCATCTTGAACAAGCTATTGGATCTCTCCTTCATTGGCAGAGAATGATGACTTACCCAGGTGACTGTTCATTTCTCCTTAAGTAATGAAAAATGTTAGGATGGTAAGGAGAGGAGTCGGCCCCAAGGAGATGAAATGGGCCAGTAGAATAAGACAGAAGGTGAGCCCCCCAGTGACAGCAGATGATGTCTCCTTCCCATAAAGGTAGGGAAGGAAGGAGACCAGACAGGTTTCCCTGAAAGAGAGAAGTAGCAAGAAAGCACAGAATCGTTTGTGGTTGAGATACCTACTTGAGTGTCTATGGGGACACAAGCTGAGGGAGTAAGGAAGACCCCAAATCCTGAGCCCAGGAAGGATTGGTATTCCATCTTCCCAGTTATGACGAAATACATTTATCTTTTGGTATAAATTCTGTTTCTAAAATTTACTTCCTTCCCCTCCCCTGATATGAAGTAAACTTCAGAAAATTCAGTATAGGGATAGAAGAGTAATGAATATGGCAAGTAGTTATGGAATTTCAAGAGTGTAGATGTAATCTCCTGCCTCCAAATACCTACTCCCACCCCAGGTCTGGGATCCCATTATCAAAGACTTATGACTTTCATATGCTTCGATTTTCAAGAGTTCCCCCCTTATTACAAGCACTTATACCCCCAGGGAGGGAACTGCTATAAGCCCTTCTAGGAGAATTTGATTACTTTACCATTGCATGTGGGACAGATACAAGATAGATTCTAAGGTGAAGGGAGGAGCAGCCTTACTGTCATCATGATGTTTTCTTTTTTAAAGTTTGTGCTATTTATTTTTTTATTAAATCATAACCATATACATTAATGTATTTATGTGGTACAATGTGCTGATTTTACATATAATTTGGAATGCTTACATCAAACTGGTTAACATAGCCTTCATCTCACTTACTTAATTATTGTGTTAAGACATTTATACTCTACTCTTAATAAATTTGACATGTACCCTTGTAATATACACCTTAGGTAAGGTTCTACCAATTACCCTCCCTCCACCCACCTTCTCCCCTCCCCTCACCCTCTTCTTCCCTCCTTCATCCTAGACTATAGTTGTGTTTTATCTTTCATATGAAAGTGTGGGTGATTATATATTGGTTTCATAATAGTACTGAGTTCATTGTATATTGTTTCTTCCATTCTTCAGATACTTTATTGGTCTTCATAACTGACGTGTGTGTGATGTTAGAAAAGCATCTGAGGCCCTTAAGTTTATGGGGGGTTTAATATTTAATAAATATTATTTATTCCAATATAATCAACACATGGTACAATATATACTTGAAGCAAATAGGACACAAAAACATTGTTTTATAATACACAAAAATAGCCAAAACATTAACACCATATTAACAGCAGACAGTGGCCATATTTGATGATAAGCTGGTGTGGTATTGTTCAACATGTTCAGAAATTTTTTTTTTTTTTTGAACCAGGTTACATTGATTGCATTTGTTAGGTAAAGTCCCTCTTATAATTGTGTCCCATCCCCAAAAGGTGTGTCACACAGTGACCCCGTCTTCCCTTCCCCCAGCCCCCACTGTGTACTAGGTCATTGTCTTCATATCAGAACTGAGTACATAGGATTCTTGTTCCTCCATTCTTTTATGATGCTTTACTAAGAAGAATGTGTTTCACCTCCATCAAAAGATGTAAAGTCTCCATCTTTTTTAGTGGCTGAATAGTATTCCATGGTATACATATGCCACAGCTTGTTACTCTATTCCTGGATTGGTGGGCATTTGGGCTATCTCCACATTTTGGCTATTGTAAATTGATCTGTGATAAACAGTCTAGTGCGGGTGTCCTTGTAGAAGGATTTTTTTTTTTTCCCCCTGAGTAGATGCCCTGTAACAGGATCGCAGGATCAAATAGGAGGTCTAGCTTGAGTTCTTTGAGGGTTCTCCATACTTCCTTCCAAAAAAGTTGTATTAGTTTGCATTCCCACCAGCAGTGTAAAAGTGTTCCCTTCTCTCCACATCCATGCCAGCATCTGCAGTTTTGAGATTTTGTGATGTGGGTCATCCTCCCTGGGGTTAGATGATATCTCAGGGTGGTTTTGATTTGCATTTCTCTAATAATTAGGAATGATGAGCATTTTTTAATATGTTTGTTAGTCATTCATCTGTCTTCTTTATAGAAGGTTCTATTCATCTCTCTTGCCCATTGATATGAGGGATTGTTGGCTTTTTTCATGTTGATTAATTTGAGTTCTCTGTAGATCCTAGTTATCAAGCTTTTGTCCTATTGAAAATATGCAAATATCCTTTCTCACTGTGTGGGTTGTCTATAGGACTAGTATTCCTACCAAGATCTCAGAGAGCCAATACCAGGCAAACCCCAGTTCCATGAAGCGTGTGCTGAGCTAGGTCCCTGCAGCGTTGACCCCACCCTAATCCCTCAGCCCCAACAGCTCCAGGAAGAGCTGTGATTTCTTCAGAAAAGACAAGAAGACCAAAATTCCAAAGTGACCTTTTAAACCTCTAAATGATGATAATTTTATATAAACGTGAGTGTTCCCTTTGACATAGTACCATATTTTCTACTTATATGATTTCTGGCTTTATCTAAAGTAAATATTCTTTGGAGGCCATACTATACATACAAATGACTGTATAAAACATATAATTAAAAAAAGCAATACCCACGTACCCACCAACAAGAAATGTTCTGAAATAGAACATTCAAAATATCTTTAAAGCCCCCCGCCCCCATGTACCCATTCACCTCCCAGAGATAACAACTATCTGGATTCCCATGGGCCAACATGAGAAATAGACCCCAGACTCTGACAAGCTTGAGCTCATCCTGGTTAGATTACACATGTTGCCAGTGTCTTTGCATAGTTATCTTCTGCATAGATTTCAACAGATGGCTCATCTCATCTATTTTGTGTTGATCCTTATTAGCTTTAATTTTAGATGGGGACTTTGTCTTTTTTAAAATACATTTTATGACTTTCTGATTACCAGAGTAATATGTGTTTTTTGTAGTAAACTTGGAAAAGGAGAAAGTGGAGAGAAAACACAAACCTTGTGGGATAATAAAATATACAAACATTTAATATACAAATAATCCAGAAATAACCACCATTAGCATGTCAGAATGCAGGATTTCCATGAGCTTCATCACTTACTAATAGGCTCAAACATGCAATCACTTTGTTTTCAAAATCCAAGTGTGAGCATAACCTAGATGTGTAAGGAAAGAGTCCCAAGCCAGTATTAGAGGAAGGCTTTCAGAAGTAGAGAGGCTAAACAGTCCCTGGTCATCATCTGCCTGCAGCTTCCCTCTTAGGGAAGTCAGTGGCTACATGCACAATGACCCTGGGAACATGTAGTGCCCGCCACCATCAGGATGCTGGCAGAGTCGTGGACATGGTACTGGACGTGCAGAAATATGGTTAGAGGGATTGGGCTGCCCTCTGGGTTTTGTTTTCAAGCTGCCTGCAGGAACTGGAAGGTCAAGCCAGATCTCTGCCATAATAGGGGAGAAGCAGACGTCCAGAAACATGGAGTCAGAGAGGGGATCCAGAGATCCACCTACTTCTTTAGCAGCTTTAGCCCAATCCCATTGTATTTACCATGCCCCCATCCCACTTCTCCCAGTTGGGGGATGCTGGGGCTGCTATTCCTGAGCCTGAGGATGATTCAGCCAGGAATCATCAGGGCCAGTGGCTTTTCAGATTTCCCCTCTGCTGTCTTGAGATTCAGCCTCCTTGGGGATGTGTAGTCAGTTAGCCCTAAGAGTCAGTTATCTACTCTTTAGCTTCCTAAATTATGGTGCTGTCATCTCCTCTCCTATTCTCTCTGGGTAGAATTTTGTCTTTAAAAATAAAACAAAACATAAACCCTTACTGTAGTTCTGCTGGGGCTTTAGGAGGGAGTGAATTTAGATGCATACATTAAATCTACCATCTAAATCCAGAAGTCTCCAAAGGAAATCCTGCCACTCCCTTCCTCAGTTGCCTGAACATGGTGGTTAGTCAGATGGCTCCCTTGGAACCCCAGAGCCTATCAGCAGTGCTTACTGTACCCAGCAAGGACACACCAAGGAAACTGTGGTCTGGAGGGTGCAGTGAGCTGGGTGTGCATGAACATGAAGGTTGTGCTTTGAACATCTGTTCATATTGAAGCATGTTTAGTATGTCTGATTAAAAGCCTGGATTTCAGAGTAAATGATACCCAGGTTCAGCTTCTAGCTCTGCCACTTACTGCCAACTTACCATATGACTTTGAGCAAGTTACTTTACTTTTCTGAATCTTATTTTCTCTTCCTGTCAAATGGGGATAATAACGGTACCCATCTTTCAGGTTTGCCATAGGGGATTAAATGAGATAAAATTTATAATGTTTCTCTTAGTGCGTGGCATGTTATATATTTTCAATACATGGTAGCTATTATCATCACCACCACCACCATCATATCATGAGATAGTAAGAACTTTCTGCAAACTATCAGAGCAACAGTTTACCCCCAGGGAATTAACTGTCCAATAGATATTCATTCCTTTGTGTCTTCATTGATTTATACATTACCTTTTGGTGTTATTGGGTTATTTCCCCCCACTAGGCAAAGTAGCAATTTACCAGTTGAAATTAATCCTGTGATTAAATTCCAACTCAGAATTTAAGTGACAAAGTGAACTTGATTCTGGAACGGGTCAATTTTAATAAGCCCTAAACACTTAAACTTTGAAATGCTAAAGTTAAATTATGTACATTTATAGAGAAAAAAATTCATACTCTTCCAGGCCTTGCATAGGGGATAGATACCCTGCTCTAAGGAAACTTCTACAAAATGCAAATTTACAGAACAGATCCATAAAATGGGTAGGATTTGTACTACCCTAGAGTTTTTTTCATAACTTCTTTAGTGAACTCTATCTGCCCCCCAGCCCACGTACTGCACATGGCATAATACAAATCCAGCACCTTGGAGTTCTCCTCATTTCATGATACAGTCATTGTAAAACAAAAAGAACATCTGGGTCACACAGTAGTCATTCCTGCAGCCATTGCACCCCTCTGGAACCCTATGTAGCCCTCCAAAATCTTCCTGCTGCTAACTAGCCTGCTTATGACAATAACAAAAGTTTCAGTTTAGGTGATTTGATCATGCAAAACTCAGAACACAGGCTTTGAAATCAGACAATACCTGGGTTCTAGTCCCAGCTCTAGCACTTACTACAAGTGATCTTGGGAAGGTTGGTTAACTCCTCTGTGCCTCAGTTTTCTCATCTTTACAATGGGATTGTAATAGTATCTTCCTTGGGATTGTTTTGAGGATTGTTCATTGAAATTACTTCTAGAAAGAGGTCAGTGCCTTACATTGAGTAAATTCTCATAAGAATTCATAATATCATCATCATCATTTATCATTAAATGCTGAGTATGTTGGCCAGCCCACACCTAAAACAACATGTCCCATTTTAAACTAATCTGCGTAAAATTCATAGAACTGAGCCTGAAACATTGTAGAAGTGCTCAATACATGATGAGGGCATTATTGTTAATTAATACTAGTACTAATTAGCCTTCTTGGCATACACACAACATGCCAGCTGCTGCACATGTGTTAATCCTATAACCCTCACCACTCAGTGAATAATGTATAATTATTAATGCCCTTTTACAGATGAGGAAATTAAAGCACGGAAAGGTTAAGTAACTTCCCCACAATTACACAGCAAATCCATGATTCAAGTCCAGACCCTTGTATCCAGAGCCTGCCAGGGGTGGAGAACCTGTGGCTTTGGGACCACATGTGGCTTCCAGGTCTCTGAAGGCAACCTTTTGACTGAATCCTAATTTTACAGAACAAATTATTTTAATAAAGGGATTTTATTTCAGTGAAGTTTGGATTCAGTTGAGGATATCCACACTTGGGGATCTGGAGGCCATGTGTGGCCTTAAGGCCACAGGTTCACTATGAAAAAGTGCTATGTTCTTCAGTACTGTAGCCAGAAGCCATGTGTGACTATTTAAATTTAAATACATTTAAGAATATAGTTCCTCAGTTACACTAGCCACATCTCAGATTTTCAGTTGCCACACATGGCCAGTGATGGGGATCCACAGCCTGAACTCCCCAAAGGATTAAGTCAAGAAATCTAAAGCCAGGTTCGGTGGTACACGCCTGTAATCCTAGCATCCTGCAAGGTTGAGGTAGGTGGATCACTTGAACTGAGGAGTTCAAGACCAGCCTGAGCTAAAGTGAGACCCAGGTCTCTAAAAATAGCCCAGGCCTTGTGGAAGGTGCCTGTAGTCTCAGCTACTCAGGAGGCTGAGGCAAGAGGATCACTGGAACCCCAGAGTTGGAGGTTGCTGTGAGCTGTGACACCACAGCACTCTACCAAGGGTGACAAAGTGAGACTCTATCTCAAAAAAAAAAAAGTCGAGAAATCTACAAGCTTCTGGAAGCCAGTGAGATTACAGCATACTGCTGTAACCTTGCAAATGAATGTATGCCCCTTTCCGTCTCACCACAGAGGAGGCTGGCTCAATATCCTATCCAGTCAATAATTGAAAAAGTCACAGCAGTCATCCACTTCTTGCAAAGCAGCTGAATATCTACAGGGGTTAGTCATACCTGAGCTCCTTGCACCAGAGCCCATCTGAGCTACAGGTAGCACAAAATGTCACAAGATAGCAACAGCACAGAGTTATTTCAGTGTGAAGGAAGGAAGAGCCCCGACTGCTCCTCTCCACGCACAGAGAAGGAGCCCATGCACTTCCAAACCCAGGGGTTTCTGCAGCCCACCTTGCTACTGTGTGGGCTGAGCAACCTCACCTCCACTTCCTTGTCTTGTAAGGTAGGGACATGTCTGCGCAGAGTCCAGTGCCCAGCACAGATGTGTTAGCTGATGCTATTTTCACCATATGATTAGGATCATTGGCTTTTCCTCCAAGGGTTTTATAAACCCACCAGCGTTCAAAAGGGATAAGTAGTTGTGCTAAAGAGAGAGCAAAGACTCAGTTTACCATTGATGTTCATCCCAAAATGTGACCAGCACAATGCTCACAGGATGTCCCAGGCACTTACTAGGCTGTATTTTGTGTCTCTAGTCTGGTGCGAACTCAGGAACATTTTCAGAGGGGAGGGAACTGGGCTGACCTGGAGAGCATGGCAGGCATGGGTGTCCCAGAGTCCAGGGGGATGGGTGAGTGTGAGCTGCAGACCCTGTCTGTCCCATGACTTGATTCTGTGAGATTCAGAATAATGTGGAACCAGCCAGTCCAAGAGCTAGTGATCATGCCCAGCAATCAGTGATTTGCTCACTTTTCTGAGATGTTCCATAATTCCAGAGATGGAGATGGATTTAACTTACATTTAGAAATCTCAAGAAGTTGAACTGTCCCTAACAACCCTTTGTTTGGAGGTTGACCTTCGCTCTTGTAGAGTGGTGTGATAAGCAAGTTTTTCCTAATTAAATACAATAAAGAAAACCAGGAGCATCACCTATAAAGCTCCCAGTCAGTCAGTCAAGACTGCACCTCATCTCTCTTAATTGTTCATTTTTGAACTGCGGACTGCATTGGTCTGTGAAGCGCCTACTCCCATCCTGCTTCACTTACATGAGTGCTCAAATAGAGCTGCCCACACCTTTGGGGCATCTCCTGCCACTGGTCATGTCCATGTGCCCTCTGTACTTCTTTCTGCCTGGTAGACTACTGAGGCACTGCGAGTGTGTGTTTATGCTGATGGCGGGCTCTATTTCTTGACCCATCACTAATATCTTACAAGTCACACAAAGCTACCAGGGATTCCTGAGCACAGGCTTAAAACGCCTCGGTTCTCTACAAATAAGCCCCATTCATTGCTTTTAGAATGTGTCATCATGGAGCAAGCATGTAATCACAAGCCAAGTAATATTTGCATGTTGGGATCTTAAAAACTCCAACGTGGCTGTAAAATAATGTTTCAAGTTATCAAGGAGCTAGGTATGCAGGCGCAAAGAGTCAGAAATGGTGAAAGTAATGTTTCTGCCCATGTCCCACATGACCTTGCTTCAAGGACAGTTGCAGCTAATGAAATGACACTGCAGATGGCCACTGAGCTCCTCTCTGTGCTAATGAGCCACCCCAAGGGGAGGGGCCCTGAGCCCTCCCAAGACTTTTTCACTGAGTTCACTTGCTAAGATGATTTCATGTTGTTTTTTTTGTTTGTTTGTTTCTGTTGTTGTTTGGGTTGGGGGGGGGGGGTGAATGTCATCTCTGAAACTGTCCTGGTTGTTAGGTTGCCTTCCTATTGCCATTTTTTAAATATTTTCATTTGTTCTTAAAAATGTCTGGCACCCACGTATGCCATGTTAAACCTTGCCTGTGGTTTTCTTAATGGTACATTTTTGCCTGTAGTTTTCTTGATGGTACATTTTATCAGTTGCTATGTTTCAAAACTTGTTTTTTGTATAAGGATGTAAAGACCTAACACATACACATGTAAACTACATGTGGGCTCAGGAACAAGGCAAACCCAGGTTTGCATCCTGCTCTGCTAGTAACTAGCTGTGTGACTTTGGGCAACTTAGTCAACCTCTCTGGGTCTCAGTCCTTATCTGTAAAATGAGGACAATAATTGTCCCTGCTTCATGGAGGCTTGTTTATAAAAATGGAACAAAATTAAAAACTTAAAGCACCTGGATCAATACCTGAAGCTTGGCAAATGCTCAATAAATTTAGTGGTGGCAATTTTTTATTGTTATTTCTAAAAACGGTTCCAAATATGTACTGGACTTTTATCCATTGGAGAGACAGTCACTTAGTAAGTATGTATTGCAATGAATTGAAGTGATTCCAAGAGTTGCTCCTGCAACTCTTTAGCTTAGATTAGGGGAGCGAGTGTTTCCCTTTCCACTGAAACATCTGATAGTGGACACTTGAATGCTCACATTTCAGTTATCGAAAAGCATGACAGTAAAGATGCTGCTTCGTGTAGAAAGAACAACCACCTCCTGTCAAGGCAGACTTCCCCCTGTTCCTCCTAGACACCACTGTTGCTAAGCGCTTGATGTGCTCACAGGGTGCCAGGGCTGTCTCAGCTGCCCGTTTGAGTTTTGAAGCTTTCTCTGACACGGATATCAAGTATGAGGTCATTTTAATTGCCTTTGCTTGAAAGAATTGGGTCCTATGTTCAATTCTGGTGAAATCCTTGTCTTATAAAACACTATGGAAAGGGGAGATCCCATTTTCATATGAATCCGCAAACCGTTGGGCCCTGGTGGGGTGACATGCAGTGAGGGCTGCAGTTCAGGACTTGGCGGTTGTGAGATGTACACCTGGTTGTTTGGTTTTGCACTGACCATTTGGTTTTGCAGATTCCTCAGCATGTCTACACACACACACCTTCAAACCAGTTGAAAGTCATGTGCTATGTTGTGGAGGGTGGTCTGTGGGGCAGGGAGGGCTGGGATTGGTCAAAGTCATTGCCAGCGGACCAGCTGACTTAGCTTTATTCCCATTTTCAACAAGACAATAATTGTTCAAAGTAGGGATTCTTCATATGAGATCTACGTATGGGTATTAAATGTTCAGAGGAAAAAAACCTAAAATTAAATGTAAAGTGTCAGTGGGCTGGGAAGAGGGTGACACTGTAAGTGCTTCTTCTGTGGAGAGAGACCATAGCTTTTAACTGATTCTCAAAGGAGTCTGTGACCCTTACAAGACAAGCTAAGACCACAAAGTGTTTGGTTTTGTTTCACCAAACCAGTTGGTGTGTCTACACCCAAATGACCCAGCTAGGCAGGCGATCAGGGCAGTGGCCAGGTCAGTCAGAAGCATTTTGTGATGGATTGTTCAATCGGTTGTTGTAGACTCATGTAGACAAAGCCTGCAAGCTTGGGGAAGCCAGGCCCCCCCAGGTCAGCCTCGGGCGACAGCCCCCATCCTGCCAGGCCCTGGGGAGTGAGTCCTTCCTGCCCAGCAGCTCCTTTGCTCATGAGCTGGCCCGAGTCACCTCCTCGTACAGCACCTCAGAGGCAGCGCCCTGGGGCAGCTGGGATCCGAAGGCCTGGAGGCAGGTGCCTGCTCCACTACTGCCTAGCTGCGACGCTGCAGGTAAGTCACCTCCCCCTGAGCCTCGCTTTCCTCATCTGTCAACGGGGCGCAGTCCCTGCTCAGCCTGCCCGCCTGCCTCACAGGGTTGTTGGGAGGAACACAGGAGGTGACAGCTCCGAAGGTAAAGCTCTACCCACCTAGAAGGGAGTTCTAGTGCTTTCTGGCCCTGCTTATTCTCTACTTTCTCCCTGGCATTCTTTGGCAAAGGGCCAACCCCAGCGAGCAGAGTGCTCCAGGCACCTCGGCGTCACCTCCAGGGACATTAGTAGGGGACGCCGGGGTGAGCTGCTCCATCCCTCCGCTGCACGCCTTCTAGCACCCCTTTTCTCACCTGCCTGTCTGTTCCTATGGTCAGACCGGAGCCCAAGGGGGACAGGGGCTGTGCTTCAGCACTTCCATATGCCCCACCCAAGGCCTGCTTGCTTGACACCAGTGGGTGCTGTGGAACTGCCTCTCTTGCCAGCGATCTGCCTTGGATTCTGTACCCCAGCCAGGAGTTCCGCACCCTAAACATGTGAAGGTGGATTGCCCCATTGGAGGACTGGCAGTGGGGGGAAAGCCAGCAACAGGAGTCTAAGCCAAGTCTGTCCAAGATAGCTGTGAGTTTGGATTGTCCTCTAGCTTCTAGAGTCTACAAGGAGTGGCTTGACTTGCCTCAGAGCCTTGTGAGTGGGCCAGAGTGGGCCTTCGCAGAGAATTGCATTTGAATCGTGGAGCCATCGCTCTGGTGCATGGATATGCACAGGATGTCTGCCCGATCTGCACAGAAAACTGGAGACAGGAGCATTTTCTTAGTGATAGTGATCAGAAGATGGTCATCAAGCTGAAAGGGCCTCCCAGGATTCTGGCCTTTAATGGAAATTCTGCCTCGGTGTGTACAGCCTTGCTTTCTTTATCCTGCCTGCCCTGGCCAGGAGAATGAGCAGTGCTTTCCGTTCAAGGGCTATCGATTTTTCTCTCTCCCCCTCAGCCACAGTGCTCCTCAGCTGCTCATTCTTCAGCTGAAACCAAAGCAAGCTTGTCCAGCATAAAGCTGCCAGGGAAACAGAATTAGCAACACGGACAGAGACGTTGTCCACTCAGCATGTCACTGTTTTCACTCTGGTCCTCCCTGCCTTTCCCTATCCTCGGAGGCCACAAAGGAGACAAGCCCAGCTAGCTGGTCTCGAGAATTCCTCTCGCACTCCTTATTGTAGGTCTTCCCAAGCCAAAGCCTTCCAGCCAGTGGCAGGGGGCAGGGCAGGTTTGTGGCCCAAACATCTTCTCTAAGAACCTTGGGAGTTGGTGCCACCTGGGAGGCTTTCAGGGAAAGGCCTTGCATTGACTAAATGCCTTGTCAGTCCAGCCTATGAGTCAGTTCGAGACAGAGGACACCAGCACCGCCGGGGAAGAAGAAGGTGGACTGGAAAGACCTTTGTTTTCTTTTGCCCAGGGATTATTCCCAACAGTTAAACCAAGCCCTTCCCAGACTCACTAGGCCTGAAACCACCAAGACTGAGGAGGAGTTAGAATAGAGTTTACACAGTCCTAATTCAAGTGGAAAGAGAAAATGGAGGTATAAAAGATGACCTACACAGATCTCTGCCATTTATATTGGGAGGCTCCCAATGATACCTTTAGACCAGTTCACACTTAATGGCAGCACCATTACCATGGGTGAGGTCCCAAACTCCTGCACCAGGGATCCAGAGGGCCGAAGAAAGACCCCAGCAGGCCAATATCTGTCCAGGTTTTGTAGACAATGGTGTAACAGGTTCCAGTCCTCCCTCAGGGTCCCATGCCTTCACCTGAGGTTTCTGCCAGTGCCCTCTGGCAGCAGTGTCTGTGTCGCCTCCATTTGTGGGTCATGGCCAGGCAGAGCCCATGGGTTTCAGGGGTGCCCACCCATCTAGGTATGGGAGCCTTCAGAATTCAGATATTGATTATGAAATGGCTCCCGTGTAGTATGCCATCAAAGGAAAAGTCAGAGGGTGCGTGAGTTGTTTCCAATTCTCTTTTCCAAAACCTATAAAAGAAGGTGCTTTTCCTTGAGGAGTAATAAACAAATCTACAGAGCTCATGAACCTTCTGCTGCAGGCTGTCTCTGTATGGGGGCACTCATGTGGCAGTGTCTGCTAGGCAAAGAGATAGCAGTTCCCTAGTGGTGGGGATTGATCTCTCCCTGTCTGCCCTCTCTGTCACCTCTCTCCTCCCCTCTCCATCCTCCTCTCTCTCCCTTCCCTTTCCTCTTCTTCCTCCTTCTCTCTCCCCCTCTCTCGCTCTCTGATTCTTCCTCTATCTCTCCTTCCCTCAACATGCTTTACAAAATAAGGCCTCATTCCCTGCCATCCCTCAGAAGCAATTTTGTTTGAACCTCCCTCCAAGTCACAATGCTGTCCTGCAGGGGACCATGGGGCCAGGAACTTACGTCTGAATAAGGCTGGAATTTCGGAGCCTTTCATGGGCCTTTGCTGCTGATCAGCTGCCTTCTGCCTTGCCCCAATCAGATAGTCCCTTAGCCTGATTCCATGGTTGAATCAGTGATGAGACGGCTCTTCCCCTGCAGTGGTGACAGAGGAGCATTCAGGTGATTATATTGCAGTGGACAGGAGACATTAGCATGTGGTGGCTGATGAAGGTGGTTCAGTGCCCAGCCTAGTTTGCTATTGTGCCGGCAGGTGAGGTTTGTACTGGTCTGGCCTTTTACCTCTCTCCAGCCCATCAGACGAGAGGAGGTCCCAGCTTTCCATGAGTACCCGGAGAAAGGAGAGGTTTATAGCTTCCAGAAAGGCAGTCCCAAGACTTTCCAGGTTGTCTTCTTGGCTAAGACCTCTCTATGAAGGTGGCCTTTTGTCTGAATGGGGCTAGGAGGGAATATGATGGAGGAAGAGCAGGGCCTTAGTTCTCTGGGAGACATCTGGCTGGCTGTAGCCCTGGGCTCACCATGGTGGCCACCATGAGAGAAGCACACCTGGGCTCACACAGGACCCACCTGGCAAGTACTGCTTGTCAGTGTCACCTGGCACAAGAGGACTGAGTGCAATGATAACTGTGGCCCTAAAAAACAGAATCCATAACTCTGCTTATAAAAACCCACATGTCCTAAGCCATCCTTCACAAGAGGGCAGAAAGCGAGTGTCCCAGCCACTGAGCAGCAACTTTCAGCCATCATTTCCTCCTGGTCACTGAAACCATTTGTCATTTCCTGTTTTCTCCATTTTCCAACGATTCTAATTGTCAGTGTCAAAAGGCAACAACTGTTTTCTTGGGGCTTATCTTTGGAGCACATTGATTCAGAACAAAGGATGGGAGCCTCCTCTGCAAAACAAAGGAAGCAGCCTCCTGGGGAGGCCTGGAGAGAATGCCCTGGCTCTTTTTGCCAGGGACAACATGACTGGATGGAAGCAGAGGACTGGCAGTGCCCCTGGACAGCCCAATGGGGGTGAAGAGCCCATGGAAGGCCCCCCCCACTTGCTGGTGGTACCCCAGATGCAGGGGTCCTGCAGACTTGGCCACCAGTGCGAGGCTAAATGTTAATAGTGCCATTTGCCATGACAGTTTCTAAGTGACGCCGCTGACCAGCCTTTCCCTTAAATGTGGGATGCTCTGGAGTGTGTGCCTCCTGAGATGAAGACTTGCGGTGCCCTCCAAAGCCCACCCAGCCCAGCCTCTCCTTTGGTCTCTGATGCCTCAGGCCTGGCCCCTTCCCTCCATCCCTGTGCCCTTGTCTGCCTTTCTCCTGCCTTTCCCTAGGTCCCACGCTCTGGCTTCCAGCCCTACCCCTGTACAACTGTGCTATTTGCTGAAGCAAATGGGACAGCTAGTGGGGAGGGACTTAGGGTCGGTGGAGACCTGGCCCATTACACAGGCACCTGTCCCCAGAAGCAGTGGAAGCATCCAGTCTGCAGTCAGTGGACTTCCCTAGCCACGTCACTTTGGACAAGTCATTTAACTTCTCTAAGTCTCAGACGTCACATCAGTAAGCTGGGGACTATACATCTTTTGCTATGATGTCCTAGGCTGGTGTAAGGCTCAAGGGGCAGAGCAGAAGAACTGCCTTCAGTAATGGTTACCCACCCTGAGCACCTCGGGCAGGTCCGGGTGATTTGGCCTTGGGCACTCAAGCGACCCCTGGGCTCTGGGTGCCCATGTGGGCTAGTGCTACATGACATGGAACGCGGGCACAAAGTGCTCAGTATGCTGAGTGCTCATGAAGATGGCCCCCACCCCCACTATGGCCAGATAGCTCCACGGGTGGCTGAGACTTGCCCCCCGCCACCCATACAGCAGCCCTGTGGAGAGGAGAGGAGGGGAGGGAAGCCGAGGGCTGGGCAGGAAGCAGCTAAGGGCGGGATGGAAAAGCAAAGCCCAGTCTGGCGAAATCACGTCTGGTGTAGTCTTCCCGGTGCCACGTGTTTGTCCTCTCTGCCTTGGCAGGAACTGAGGCCAAGAACTTCAGCCAGGCCTGAGAGCTGGGCACACTCCCAAGCCCAGTCCTCTCCCTCACCCCTCCCACGCCAGCCCCAGAAGCGCAGAGAAGGGTTGCCCAGAAGCCCTTTGCTGGAAAAGCAGGCACTGCACGGGCAGCCCATATTACAGGATCAAGTCTTTCTGGGACCTAGGGGGCCCCAGCCCCAAAGAGGACTCAGGGCATGTGCTCCCTGACCAGCAGCCTTGGTCACTGACAAGGAGAGAGAGGGGGCACCAGCGAGCAGAACACTGGGCTACCCCTACTAGAGAGAGTGAGGCTTCAAACGCTTGACTGGGAGTCTGCCCCAGGCCCCAGTCATAACCTGGCACTGACTGGCCGAGGCTCTCAGAGCAAGCCATGTCTTCCCTGGGCCCTGGGGATTTCATTTGATTCCCTCCTCACTATGTTCTTCCCTGGTGACCCTTGCGCTGATCCCAGACTGAAGCTTTGAAGCCTGGCTCCTCCCCGGCCCATTCTGCCAGCTTTGAGGTGGAGACAGGAAGCTCCTCCCAGTGGCCCAAGTTGCAGCCAGTCAGGAGAAGGGAGGGGGACACTGGCACTGAGTGTTTGGCTACTCTTGGTGTCTGACAGTGTGTCCACCTGACCATGTGATTATCCAGCTGTTCATGCCAGGACCACCCGGAATGAGGCTCAGTTCTTGCCCCACAACAGCCCAGCAGAGCCCCATAGCCCAGAGTCAGCTCTGCCCCTGCTTGCTCAGCCACTCTTCCTTAGTTAGAAGTCCAGGCTCAACTCTCACTGTTTATCCTGTTCTGAACGCAGTCTGCCTGGGTCTCCCAGAGATGGGCATACCCAGGCTCCTGTCAGCACTGTGGGCATAGTCTGGCCAAGGCAGAGTAGCATAGGACTGTCGCCTCTTCCTTCTACATACTCTGCTTCTATTAATGCAGCCTAATGTTACATTTGCTCTTTTGGTGACCACATCTCACTGCTGACCCATCCTGAGCAGACAGACATCCCAAACGCCTGAATCTTTCTTCTGTGTGCTCTTGCTATTAAGCTCTATCTTTCCTGCCCCATCCTATGCTGTTGCAGTTTTTTTTGTTGTTGTTTGTTTTTTTTAACCCAGGTGCAGAATCCTACTTTTATTTATACCTGTGGAATTTTGCTCAGGAGGGTGGGCATGCATGTGAATGTGTGTTGGTTTGTTCACTCATGCTTTCTGCTACACCAAAGCCAAGTCCTAGGTCCCCACACAGTGATCCTACCTAAGCTAATATTTTTCGGTAGCTGTAACCTAATGTGTCTTTTTCATCTTCTGTTTAGCAAGAGAAGCAGAGATCAGGTCTTATGGCAATGACCCCTGAACAGCAGAGTGCATATATCGCCCAACAGATGAGTCAATTTCAAGGTAAGTAGTTAGATCAGTGTTCCCACAGGGGGCATGTACATGGAGGTAGGTGAGAATTGATGTCAGAGCAAACAGTTACTGTCTGTGCTCCTGGAAGCTTTGAGAGATAGAGGGAAATCTGAAAGTCAATTAAATAGAACACAGGTTGGATCTCTCACAGTGAAAGCAGTTCATACAACTCTAAGAGGAGAATCCCAATTGAAGGCCCAGTCTTAAATGACTCCAGAATCACTGTTTAATTGAAAAAATTGCTTTAACTGAGTCAGGGCCCTTAAAGCAGCTATTCTCAATGAGAGAGGAGAAGCCCCTGGGGTGCGCATCAGCATCACCTGGGGGCTGCCACGCCCCAGGGTCCTGAGCCTGCCTTCCCCCTCCCCACACACATTCTCACACACTGCATCTGGAATGGATGCCCAGGCCATCCATCAGGTGTCAGAATGGAAAAGGGCTGGGGAGGCTCTGCTCCAGAAAGGCTGTGTCGGGGGCTTCCAGAGCCTCCACAGATAGCAGGGGTTCCCACCCTTCTGTGGTAGTTATGAATGTAACCAACAACAACAAAAAAATGCCAGGTCCACATTCTGCTTCATGGAGCTTCCAGCCTAGCCAAGGAGTACTGAGGTAAGCAATGCTTACAAGCCAGGGGGGTGAGATTGGACAAGGCCAGGGAGCACTTAGCACTGGCCTGGGGGTCAGGGGAGGGGTCACTGGAGCCCCCACTATTGCTTCCCCATTCTTATGCAAAAAACCTGGCCTTTTGGGCCTGATACTAATTGAGTCTGTGTCCCACCTCCCCAGGCTGGAGTGGCATATTAGGCACCCTTGGCTGCAGGAATAGCAGGGGAAAGTTTCAGGACAACAGGAAGCCTCTTGGGTTTAACCTTCTGAGGCTAGATTACAAACTATTTGAAAAACACACTATGATAGTAAAAGAACCTAGGCACAGGTATAAGAGGAAAAACAGGTATTTATAGTTAAGAGCATACTCGGTAGGGTGGGTCCAATAGACCCAGGCTTGTATCCACCCTGCAGTGTCCCCTACCTGACCTTGGGTAAACCACATGACTGCTATATGCCTCAGTTTCCACTCCACAAGTACCAGTAATGATAGTCCACAGGAGCTCTTGGCCACAGTAGGCTGCCATGATGACTTGAGGAAATCCATTCCCTACCATAGGCACCTAGGGTCTGCCCTTCTATCCTCTGCCCTGTGTCTTTCCACCCCCAAGCTCTCTGGAATGTGAACTCCTAGAATCCCACTGAAGTTTAACAGGACAAATATCCGAGCCTCAGATCTGGGCTCAGAGGCCATCTAGGCTGTCTCGGCCATGGAGGTGCAGAGGGGAATGAAACACCGTCCACACTTGCTCTCACCACATTTGCCCTTGTGTGCAGAAGCTGAGAGGCCAAGTTAGCATTCTCCCAAGCCACCCCACCCCTGCCCCTTCCTTCTGCAAAATATGCACCATGTGTCCAGAGCTAGACAGGGCACCACATGCAGAAGCACACACAGACCGGCTCTACCTGCAGAGGCAGACAAATCAGCTGGCACCTCAGGCCAGCACAGGCTGCTCTTGATAGGGGGTTGGTAAGCACAGACATGGGGGGTCTGTGCAGAAGCCCAGAGGGCAGTCCAGGCCAAGGGCAGAGAAATGAGGGGGGTTGAGAGGAATTGGGGAGCAGGAGAGGCTCAGTAGGGACCCCAAGTAAAAGATGCCTTTAAAACTGATCTCTATGTCTCTCTGCAGCCGTCCAAGAACAAGTCACCTCCAAGTGTAGCCGGACCAAGGCAGCCCCCCCATCCAGCCAGCACATGATGCCACCAAAAACTGGACACCTTCAGAACAATCTAAGTCCAGGAATGATGCCACCAGGCAGGCACCAGAGCCATCAGGATGTGGGTGTGATCTCACCCACTCCAGGGAAGCAGCACAGAACTTTCAGCCCCAGTGCCCAGTCTCCTGTGCCTTCCCGTTTTGTTCAGAACCCCCTGGGAAGACTCGGCTCTGTTTGCCGGCATATGCAGAGTCCCAAGACCAACCCCCCAGGAGTGCCCCTGCCTGGGTCCTGTCCCATCTTCCCAGGCAGCCAGGCCTTGAGTCCCCACCAGCTCAGACAGCCCAGTATGCCAAGAATGCCCACTGTGTTCAACAATGCCACATGGGTCGCTGTAGCAGCAGCTGCAACCACAGCAGTTTCAAGGGAACCACACCCAAGCCAAGTAGATAATAGCACTCAGCAACATTTTGATAGTAGCTCCATCTTTGCCAAGGCTTCTATGAGAGTGTCACCAATAGCCCCAGCATTCCTGTCACAGCAGGTGGCTGTGCCCCCCAATCAGATGGCCCCAGGAGGCAGGCCTGGCCAGAAGGGCAGTCCTGCCCTGGCCAACTCCAGCTTCAGACTGCAGGGCAACCGGAGTCCCAAGCAGAGCCCGGTACGGGGCCCTGTCCCTGTACTGAGCACCACGAGGTCCCTCCAGCAGGGCACGGCCAGCTTCCATTCCATGAGTCCCATCCAAGGCATCGAGCCACCAAGCTATGTGGCTGCTACTGCTGCTGCTGCTGCCACCGCTGC
Organism: Loris lydekkerianus; assembly: GCA_963574355.1. Lineage (NCBI taxonomy): Eukaryota > Metazoa > Chordata > Mammalia > Primates > Lorisidae > Loris > Loris lydekkerianus. Next base: position 16,377 of record CAUYPK010005042.1, on the reverse strand, counting down.
TGCTGCTTCTGCCATCGCTGCCAGCCAGTTCCCAAGCAGGTTCAATACTCCCACTGAGCTCCCTGCAGACAACTTTTTGCACCAGCCCCATCCCCCACTAAAGGATCTGATTTCACCGCCTGCCTGTAGTGAGGGGGATTTCACTGAAGCCCTCCTCAAGGGCTGGAGCATGAGCCCAGGTGAAGACTGGGTATGCAACTTGAGGCTGATCGATGACATTTTGGAACAGCATGCTGCTGCCCAAAATGCCACAGCACAAAATGCTGGCCACCTTACCCAGATTTCTGGGGAGCTTAAAATCTGAACAGGCTGCCCATAGAAGCCCCAACATTGCCATCAGTCTAGGAAGTGGCAGGAGCCATAGCAAATCATACCTGGCCCCAGACAGTTGCAGTTGTCTCCTAATTACCATTTGAGTGACATAAGTCCATGCCCATCCCTCTCTCTACCTGTAACAAAATGGAAAGCTGGTGATTTTTCAAGCTACTTGTACATATTTGAAAATTTTGTAAATGGTTTTCCTAAACATTAATAACAGAAGTATTTATACTTCATTTTGTGACTTTGTAAATAAAGTGACGGCTTTTGTTTCAGTAGAGTTGTGTTTATTATGCATTGTTTTGTGTTTATTATACATTGTTACAAATATGCAGACTGTGTTGTTCGCTCCAGTGATACTTGTTAAGCTAGGTGGCTGAGTCGCTTACGATTTTGATGCAATGAGCGATGTGGATGTGAACAAGGGGTGTTGTGCAAACTGACAAATGCCAAATAGAAAACCACTTGGCCATTTATTTCCATTTTCACTAAAAATGCTATTGCCTTGTGTGGTTCTTAATCTCTTTTGCAAACCTTTCCGTCTCTGCTAGTTCTTTCTTAATGAGCATTTATGGAAGAAGCTGTTTTGTCCTTAAGCACCCGCAGAGACACTTTACTAAGAGGCTGAGCGAGTCCTTTACATTTGGGAAAGGTGCAGAGACAGCCCTGAGCTGAGCCCTATCCGAGCAGCCCACCTGGAGGGCCTGGAGTGCCCTCCTACCTTTTATGGTCCAGGCAGAGAGAAGGCACTGGCTTTGCATGCACGCTGGCAGGAGGAAGGTGAGCCGGTGCTGGGGGAGAGCCTCTCAGTATTTATTCTGACGTAAGACTCTGGTTTGGGGAGAAAATCTGTAAACATTAATAGTTGATTTGGGGCTTGTCTTTGATGGTTTCTCTCTGCAATTATTGTCATGTATATTTAAACGTCTGTTATAGAAAACCCACACCCACTGTCCTGTAAACTTTTCTCAGTGTCCAGACTTTATGTAATCACATTTTAATTGCCACCTCGTATTTTGCCTCTACTTTTGAAATCTGGCATCTGTTTCCAGCCAGTGCGTTTTTTCCTTCGTTCTGTAATAAACAGCCAGGAGAAAAGTGCCTCTATGTTTTCATTTTTCCAAGGAGTACTCAGTACCTTACAAACCACATTCACATAGGCTGCTCCACGCCTTGTGTATCAGGAAGATGCCCCATCCAGTGGGCGGAGTAGCAAGTTTGTACAGTGTGATCTGTAGGACCTTCGCGTCACGGCATAGAAGCACATTAACTTTGGCCCCAGCCCCCATTTTACAGAGGATGCAGCAGAGGGAACAGGAGGTCACTAAGGCAACTCTGCCCCTGGAGAAGGGTGGGGGAAACTTGTGCTGAGAAGCCAGGCTCCCTGCACCACATTCCTGTTTAACACCACACTGCCCTTCTTCAGCCAGACTCTGCCACCTTTGAACATGGAGGAGAGGTGATCAGAACAGAACTGAGCTCATTACTTTGTCACCTTGCTATCTGTATGTGGCCCCAGAAATCCAGGGAGACCACGAACCATAGAAGAGCAGAAAGCCTAAACTTCAGGGCTCCTGCAGTTCTGTGGATAACCTGACACACCCAATTAAAGATGCAACACTCCCCATGTAAGAGACACCCATGTAGACAGGCTCTATGGCAGGGTGGAAAGACCCTGGTGCAGGTGGCATGTCTGCTGCATGGGGGAATGAAATACTCTCCCTTCGCAAAGACAGCCACCCCTGCAGTGTGGGAGCCCAGGAAAGGAGAGTCCGCCGGCCTCCCCTACCCTTGCTGCTGGCCCAACGCCTGGACTAAGCCCAGGCCTGTTCACTGTGAGGGGTAGAAACAGGAGGGCTCAGTGAGCCTGAGGTGTAAGGGTGACAGGTACATAGGGGAAGGTCCAGGAAACCAGTGGAAGGAAAGTTATTGTTTGGGTTCACACAGCTGTCCTACCCTGTGGAGTCCTGCCACCTCCCATGGAGCCCCACCCTGGAAGTCCCAGCCTGGCCCCTTTAAATCCTGACCAGCTCCTGATCCTCACTGACTGGGAGGCCTTGGCCTAACAAGTGGCTTTTAAACTGTGCAAAAACAATGGGGACTTCTGGGTACCTCACCCTCAGGCCACATCCATGAAGGCAAGAAGGTGGCTCCCATGGAGTTTCAAATTGGGCTGTGGTCAGACCTCCCTTGATAGGGGACCACAATAAGACAGCTGAGATCTGTCCTTTTCCCATGAGGTGGCCAGGACCTAGAGGGCAGGAAGCAGGGCTTCACAGAAGAAGCCACATGTCCCCAAAAGTGGGATACACATACACCCTCTGTGTACTGTCAAGCTGCAGCTAAAGCAACAGCTGAGATCAGATATGGTCAAAACTGAACACTCATAACTGGCAGAGAGTCACTATCCTCATGCTGAAGGCACAGAATGTTCCAGCATGATGACAGCTTCCAGGGGCTGAGGAAGGCATGTGCTCTAAGGCAGACCTGTCATGTCCAGCAGAGCCTGAAAGTGCTCTAAGCAGATGCCCACCCAGCACCCTCAATGGCTATGCCTAAGAGCGAAGGGGGATGGGATGAAAGCGAAAAGTACCATTACCCACAAGCTCTGGCTCCCAAGCACTCTGTTCACACAGGCCCTCCTGCTTCCTGCTGAGTGTTTCTTATAGGATGTATATCCCACAGGTGTCCCTCAGCCATACATCATCCCCTGGTCCCCCCTCTGCCTCTATGCCACCTGCCCTTGCAGGCAGCAGCCACTCAGGAGGCCTCTGCAGGAGCCAGCCCGGCAGAAGCTCCCGGTGCTTCCCCTGCCCTCAGGGTTCACAGCCATGGCAGGCCCCAGGCAGGCCCAACATCTGTTCAAGATCACACCAGCTGTCTGACCCCTCTGTCAGTGAGCCCAGAGAAAGCAGGGCTTGGGCACGAGGAGGCCCATTGCCCTTCCCTGGTTCTGTGCTGGACCCCCCTGTTCAGCGACAGTTGCTCAGAACCTGCCCATCAGGGTGCAGAAGCCTGTGCTCTGTCGACACCCCAGCTCAGCCCTCCCAGTGGGGCTACCGCACCTGCCTGAAAGCCTCATGAGTCACAGTTGTCCCCGCTCAACTCTGCCAGCCCTCAGAGACCCAAGACAAAAGTGGAGCTTGACCCACTGAGCTGGTTCCACCTTCCATTCCCAGAGGGTTCAACTTCCCATCCTGACCGTATTCAGGCGGAGCCAGTGTAGGCTGCCCTGCAGGCCAGCTCCCTGAACGCTTCCTGCCACCTGGCGCCACCCAGCCTCACCAGCCCCATCAGTTCCCCCCAACCCAACCCCGTTCCTCCTGGTGGCGGTGGCCCCACCATTCTTTCCTCACTTAGCCCTTCTCTTGCCTGCACCGTCAGCCTGTGCTCTGCTGAGGGCCTCCCACTGCTGCTCAGCCCAGCTCTAGCTCTCTGCTGCCCTCAACCCTGAGCAGTCTGGCTCCCATCTCGGCTCCTCCCCCAAGTACTCTGGTCAAAGTGCCAACTTCCTTCTGGCCATAAAGCCAAGGAAGCTTTTCCACTCTCAGCAGACTTCCCCCTTCAGCAGCACTAGACTCTTCCCTCCTCCCAGAAACCCACTGCCCTTGGCTCCCTGGCCCACACTCTGCTGAGACCCTTCTTGCCCTCTGGCCTCTGCCCTGCCCTGAGGCCCATTCCCTCTTGCCTCTCTAGGAGATGTTACTCCTTCCATTACTTCCTCTCACTCAGCTAGGACTCCCTCATCCTCTCCATGTCTTCTGATTTATTCCCCTGGCATGCACATAAATAGTTCACAGCCTGCATCCCAGTATCTCAACATCTTGACATCCCAGCTGAGAAGAGCATGGTGTGTCTAGTCAAGGCCTTAACCTTCAACCCCCACCCCCCTTTGGGGAGAGCTGCTGGGCTTTAGGCCCCTTAAAGAAAGGGCAAAGAGCTTGGAGTCTTCTCCCCATGGTAGAGTTCACCTTCATCCTATCTTGATGGCAGCCTTGTCTGGGGTCCCTCATGGGCCCCTCTTTCTGACCGCAAGTTCTTCCCTGAGAGGACTTTGGGCAGAAGGCACCCAGCTGCCCATGGCTCCTGAAGGTCTCTCCATGTGGGGTACAGAAAACCCACAATCACTAGGGGGAAGTGCTCCCTCCACAACTTATGCCACCACTCCCTCCAGGAGATAGTGCCAGAAGTTTCTAGGGACTATAAGACTCCAGGGTCTCTGTCCTCCCTCACAGCAGCCTCAGGGACTTGGGGACCCATGAGCCATGGTCTGTGTGTAAGTCGCTGTCTCTCACTTTTCCTGCAGCGGGGACAGCTGGGGTCTGGCAGCAGACGCAAGGTTCTAAAGAAACACACACAATTGACTTTTCCTAGTGTGTGGCCATTTAGTGATTCAACTAGCATGCACGTGCCAAGTGCCAAGTGCAGGAAGGTACACGGGCATAGTCTCCAACCTCCTGGAGTCAGCGGGGGGAGTGGTGTGCATCTGCCAGGATTCCAGCAAAAAAGCAGAACCAGTAGTAGGAGATATGTATGTGGGGATGCAGGACCTGGCCAGGCAAATCCAAAATCCATAGCACAGGTGGTCAGGAAGGGCAGGCTGGAACGGCTCAGGTAAGAGCCAATGCTGCAATACACAGACAGAACTCCTTCTTCCTCAGGGAAATCTCAGTTTCCTTTGTGAGGCCTTTCAACTGATTGGCTGAGGTCCACCCAGATCTCCAGGATTATCTCCCTTACTTAAAGTCAATTGATTGTAGATGCTAAACACAGCTACAAAAGACCCTCATAGCAACAGATTAGAGTTTAATTGATGTACTGACCACCATAGCATGGCCAAGTTGACATATAAAAGTGTCACAAGGGACAGATACTATAAATACATTAACAAAATAGTAACAGGTTGCGTTAAGGTCTATGAAGAAAACACAAAATAGGCAGAAAGACAGAAAACGAGAGGGTGAGACCATGGTTTGGTGGGGCTGTGAGGAAGTGGAGAGCAGTCCACTTTAGCTACAGGGCTCAGGAGAAGCATCTCTGACAGGGTGGCATTTGGACTGAGATCAAAAGATGGGAAAGACCAAGCCATGCAAAGAGCTGAGATGTTCCAGGCAGGCACATAAATAGCGGGAACAGCAAATATGGATGCCAGGAGTAATGGGAAGGAGGCTGGTGGGCGGGGTCCAGGGTGCAAAGAGAAGATGGGGGATGGGAAGGTGGGGAGGCCTGGAACACCCAGAGCCCTGGAGGCTATCCTGACCCACAGGGAAGCTTTGGGTCACTTCTGTGTCTATGTGAACAGTGGACCTCAGAATGAATGCAGGAGCCTCCACCTCCTGGGCTTCCCCCTATGGGCTTCCCAGGGACATCTCCAACCCAGGAGATCCAAGCAAACTTTCCATACTTCCCCCGAGCCTGGTTATCCTTATACTCAACAAAAAGCAGTCATCACACTCCCCTGCCCTGCTCCTGGATGCCCCTAACCTACCACTATTCTCTCTACCAGAAGAGTTATTCCAACAGCAGGACTAGATAAGACTCAACAAAAAGGCAGAAGAAATTGAACTCGGTGTTTCTCCATGAAAGGGAAACTCTGAGGGGCCTGAGATTTGAGGTTGAATATTTGTTTTATTCATAAGGTGGAGATCAGATTGGACACAGATGTTCATATGTCCATATTGCTCTGCAAAGATACTTCCTAGGAGGTGAAAACAATGTGGAGTTGGCGAGTAGTAAAAAAAATTGAAATTATGCAAAAAGGATCTTTGTGGTAGCAGACTGGATTCAATGTCACTGATAGCACCAAAACTATCCATTAGCAATCTTAGGATCACTGTGGGGCAAGCTGGTAGGTTTCTCAGATGTCTTTTTCTCTCCTCAGATCTCTCTCTCTTCCAATTATTGGGTAGCAGGGACTACAGGTACATGCACCAGGCCCAGCTATACAACTTAAAGTTACCTACAGGGTATAGATGCCTACTGGATTTTAACATGTTTTGTTCCATTTACCAGACTGACCATTCTTTGACACATCACACATAAGTCTTTAGACTGTAAAGTCAATAATAAGATGAGACCCTGTATTAAGGATGTGAAGCAGAAATCACTGGGGAAAAGGGATGTGGAAATGGATATTGGTCTTTTGTGTTGCATTGTTTGGGTAAAACACAATTGCAATAATGAGAATATTTTTTCTGCTCCATACCAATAATACATATGTTTAAAGGAATCTGCCATTAAAATTAATTTTTGCTTAAAAAGAAAGAATGCAGCAGGTACCCTCACATGCACCTGAGGAGTAGCAAAGTGCAAGCCCTCTCCTCCTGGTGGCTTCTCCCTGCCTAGGGTCCCTGCCCACCAAACCAGCACCCTCTGTCACTGTTTCAAGCTGCTGTTGCAATGATAGGAAGGAAAGCAAAGTACAAGGCACTGTCGCTAGTCCTCAAAGATCCCTGAGGCAGGGGTGCCTACAGAAGCCAGGCCAGGCCAGGCTCCCTGCTTGAAAAAATTGGGGGTAAGGATAACATAGCAAGGAACACACACACAGTGACATCTTCATAAGGATTCTTGCCACCTGTCATAACACAATCTGCCCATCAGGAAGAGGGTATCCAAGGCTGTTCCCAGAGGTTGTCCCTGGGTGGGGTCACGAGAGGATCTCATGTCACTGTTGTGCGTTCCTGAAATAGGGGAGCTCTGCCCTGTAGCAGGTTTCATCTGTCCCAGGGTTGCTTGAGCTGGCCCATGCCTGAAAGGGGCTCAGGTTGGGCCTTCATGGGGCTGTTGATCTAGGCACAAGTCTTTCCAAGTCCCCGGCTGCAGCAGGTTCTTGCCTGGGCCCCAGGCGCCAAGCTTCAGCTCCAACCTACCAGGTCAGTTCCATTTCTTTCCTTCTAAAGGGGATTTTTCTCCTTCTCTTTCCAATCCATATGGCCACAAGGAGAGGCTTCCCCATCAGATAATCCAGGAGCTCACCATGGCCGCTGGCTTCCTGCCAATGAAGACGCAAAGCACGTGGCCTTCATGAAAATGCAGCACTGTCATTTCTGTTTTCTGGGTCGCTTTGCCTTTAGATTGATAAATCAATCTCCTCACACTCACGTGGCCCATGATCAGCAACAAATGAGGAAATGTGTGGGCCTTTCAAAGCATCATGCAGAGCCCTGGCCCGCCCAGCATGCTGCCTTCCCAGAGCCCTGCCTCCTGAGTGGCTGCGGCTGCAAAGCTCCTCTGGGGACAAAGAGAACAGACTTGGCATGCTGACTACCCTAGCCTGTAAGCAGCAATGGGAAGACTCAGCAAGTGTGGACTCAGGCCAAAGGCAGAGACCCAGCTACCCCAGAGCCTCATGGGACTTGGACACACTGTGAAAGCCAAGGGCAGCACAGGGCAGCCGTTAAGCACTGGAGCTCTGGCGCCACAGTCCCCAGGCTCACATCATGGTGCCACCACTTGTTAGCTATGGGACCTCGGGCAGGTCAACTACTTAGCCTCTCTGTGCCTCAGTTTCCACATCTGCCAAATGGAGATAATAATAGTGTTATCTCATAAGGCTATTGTGAGGAGTACAAAAACAAATACAATCCTTGAAGAATAACATAGAATTACCACAGTATATTCCTATTCCCAAGGGAAACTAAACCATGCCCACACCAAATCTAATACGGGGATGTTCATAGCATCAGTGTTCCTAAGAGCCGAAATGCAGAAACAACCTCAGTGTCCATTAGTAGATGGACAGATAAACAAAATGTGGTCCATCATACGATGGAATATTATTCAGCCATAAGAAAGAAGTTCTGACTCATGCTACAACTTTGACGGATCTTAAAAACACTGTGTTAAGTGACAGAAGCCAGACACAAGAGTGTGCATATTGTATAATTCATTCAAAAGACCAGAATAGACAAATCTGTAGAGACAGAAAGTAGATCAGTTGGTTGCCAGGGCTGGGGGCATGGAGGCTTAAGGAGTTACAGTTGAGGAGTACAGAGTACTCTGTATATGCACAGAGTACAGAGTTTCTTTTTATGGTGATGAAAATGTTCTAAAATTTACCATAGTGATGGATGCACAACTCCACATACATTAAAAGCCACTGCATTGTCCACTTTAAATGTGCTAATTGATGTGTACTTACAGCATGTATGTATCTGTGTATATATGTATATAGGGATATATATATAGGGCATCCATAAAGACAATGATTTTAAATTGCACACGAACTTTATGGAGACTCTATTATATGTGCACATATATATGTGTACATATGATATATGTGTGTGCACATATAACATACAGTAGAATCTCCATCTTTCTACACTGACTACCTCCTCAAGTTGACCTAATTTTCGTAGATCTGACATGCGCCACATGTATGTATCCTTTTGGTGACCACCTCCATATGTTGACCAATTTGGCTTGGTCCTCTGGGTGGTCAACTTACAGAAGTGTTACTATATATGCATACATGTGTGTACAATGCATGCAATGTGGTTGTATATGCACACGTATCTCCTACTGGTTCTGATTCTTTGGTAGAACCCTGACTCATACAGTTCCCATGATCACATAAGAGCCAAGGCCACTTTATTACATGTCAAGGGTAGAGGAAACTTGGGAGATGACGGAAAAGACCCGGAAAGTTCTTCCTTCACCTCCCCTTCCCACTCTACTTCAGGCCAAAGAAATGGAAAGAAAAAGGGAGAAGGGAGACATGTGGATCTCACCTCCTCCCTTGAGACTGGAGAGCTATATGTGGAGGAGGCACAAGTCAGGACAGTGGCTTCTCCCATCCGCAGCCTGGGAGGAGCTCTGCCGTCAGCTTGGCACCATGTCCAGGGTTGTGGGCCCATGAAAGCCCAGCAGCATCTGAGGATGGAGCTGGAGATCCAGGCCTGCTGGGGTGCCATCTGTGTGAGCAGTGCTGAGAAGGGGCATATTTATCTCCAGGAGTGACTTTTAAAAGGATACCATGGCCCCTCAGCACAGTGGAGACTCAGGAGCAAGAATAGAGTCATCATAAGACACGATAAGCAAAGTTTCTCTTGCACATGTGAAGAGTTTTGTGGATATAAATTTACATTCTCACTTACACACTTGGTATATCCCAGATACCAAGCTCAGAGACTTGGGGACACCAGCTAACACTCAAGAGGCAGTACCATGACATCCTTTCTACACAGGAGGAAGTTTGTGCTCAGAGATGTAGAGACCTTGACCAAGATCACACAGTTGATAAAAGTGGTGTAGACGCCTATCCTCCCACTCTTAGTGACTATGAAGTCCAGCTGAGGAATAGCAAAGATGCCATCTGGGCCTCCTGCTCCCTCAGGGACAGACACCTTTGGCTGTTCCTCTAGAGCCAGAAGATATACAATCACAATGGTCACTGCCATACCCTCATTTAATAAATAAGCTGCAAAATGAAATGCAGGGTCTCAGTGGAATGCAGGGAATTCACTCTCTCCTTTCCATGGTCCTCCACCCCAATCCACAGCAGGTGGATAAGCAAGCCCCAGGAGTGCAACCTCTGGGCCAGGATGCATGGTGGGACGGGTAGAGGCACTGCCAAGTTGTCCACCAAACACATCATGGTGCTTCCAGTCCCCCTCTGAGATGAATGAGTGGCATTGCTGGGTCTCCTGTTGGGATGGCATTTCTGGCATCATCAGCATGGGGCCACCAGCTCAGCTGGAGGACAGCTGTACAGATGGCCTCTCGGTAACCTCCACCTGCCATTGGGATAGTTCCAAGTTGTCTGCATTCTGAAAGAGGCTCTGCTGAAGGAACACACATGTCAAAACACCCACCGGGGGGCCTCACCCAGCCCAGCAGGCCTCCTAACTCCTTACTGTTCCATGTCCTTGTTCATTTGCTTCCCAGTGGGATAGAAACTAAGCCCGTATGCATGGCCACTTTGACTCCTGTTGTGACATTAACAGGCGATTCTTGGAGCCTGGCATGCGCTCCCACAATCCTGCTGAGGCAGGAGGAATGTGCTCATAGGTAGCAGCAGAGCAGAATTTTGTTGAGATTGAAAGGGTCTGCAGTGCAAAGACAACCCTAGAACACCCATGAAGTGGACTGGACCCCTCTGTGCTTCTGCCAGGTTCTGTGAATGCCTTGGAGACATGATGGCCGTGTTCTCCAAGCCACCACAGAGACTCGCGTTCCTCCGGAGCTAATACAAGGAAGAGGGCCATGAACACTTGGTGCTGTGTTTCTCATTTGAATGCACTGCCAACATTTTAGAAATGGAAAATTTCACCTAAAGACTCGGTGATTTTGTTTTTAGACTAAAGCATTTTTTCCCCTGAAGTTGCACTGAATACCAGGCCCGGCGCTTGCTCTGCTTTCTGTGTGCAAAGCAGGCGTCAGGCCCGGCCTTTTTAATGGGTACCTGGTAAGATGGGACTGAGAACGCCTTGCTCCTCTTCCAGCCTCTTGAACATCCTCAGAGCAGTATTTTTCACCCTGGGAGAGTCCCAGGCCTAGCCCTTCTTAGTTCTGGGAAAGTGAGGGGAGAGTCCCACAGAGTCTGACAAAGGCTGCCTCTCTTCAAAACTCTTGATGCACAGAGCCGAGCTGGACTGGGCTGGGCTCCAGGCCCCAAGAGAGGGGCTAGTAGGTGCCAGGGACAAGCTGCTCAAGGTCCAGGGAGAGGACAGCAGCAGAGCCTGGGAACCTGGCAGGGGCAGCCCAGGGAGCATTCCAGTCACTCCAACCCCAGCTGGAATGACCAGAAATGAACAGGCAGCAAACTGCAGGGCCCTCAAAGTCACATTTTTCCAAACATTATCTTCATGGCAGAAGTCTTTGGACTACTTCTTAATATTTTCATTTTCTCTGGTGGACAGAAGCCACATGGTACAGTAGAAAGGCTGGAGGCTCTGAATTTGGTCACAGCTCAGTCCCTTTCTGACTGTGGTCCCAGCCAAGTAAGCTGATCAAGGCTCCCCACTATGAAGGGCCAATCTGAGAAGCAAAAGTTCAAAGCCAGTGCTTTTAACCATGATCCCAGGCTGCTGCTCGTGTCCAGTCTCCGACTATGGGGAAGGAACTGCTTCTTCCACTGTATGCTGGTGATAATGGGACGTGGTTATCTTCCTGATCTCAAGTCCTCAAGAATAAGCTGATAGCAGTGACAGCAGAGCTGTCTCCCGAATCCCCTTGGGGAAAAGAAACCAAATATCCCTCAAATATCTGCTCTTAAGTCATTCAAAAGACAACATTTGTGACATTGGGATGAGGCTACAGGATTTGTATGGAAGGCAGCCTTTTTTGCTGGCCTCATTAGCCAGAGAGCTGATTTGGGTCAAAAGTAACAAGAGAAAAGAAGGAAAAGCAGGTTGAGTTTTCCCAAGCAAGAAGTATAGCCCATATCTTTAGGCCAAGTTGCCCAGTCCAAGACACTCTTCCTCATGTTTCTTTCAATTTGGTGGAAGTTGACCCAGAAGTTTAAAGCACATAGGCATGAGCAGTGTGTGCACACATACACATCTGTGTCTGCACTTGGGTCAGAGTAAATGTTTAAATATACTTGTGTGTGTGTCTGGGTAGTGTGTGTGTACATGTAAACTTCCAGAACTTTGTAAAAAAACACACTTAATGAATAGCCAGTCCCTGTTCTTGGGTGGGCAAATACGGCCTCGGTCCTCGTGGAGTTGACAGTCTGCTGGAGGGATAGGCATGAAAAAGAGCACACCCAGAATGAGCTCAATAGTTCAAGTTTCAGCAGTGCTGCAAAGGTATAGCACAGTGTATCGTGATGGCACATAGCAGAGTACCTGATCAGTGGGCAGGTGGAGGTCCAAGAAGACTTCCCTGAGGAGGTGGCCACCTGAGTTATGATCTGAATGATAAGAGACATTACCTAGGAGATGAGAGGGACAAGCTTTGCAGAACTCTTTCTGGAATAGCATGTGCAAAGATCCTGTGGTGGAAAGGTCATGAAGAGCACAGGAGAATGAAAGAAGGCCAGCATGGCATGAGCAGGTAAAATGAGTCCTGGATGGAGACACTGGTACCTTGGATTAAGAGTGGTGGAGAAGAAGAGAAGGGATAGATTTGAGGAGATCAAGGAGGAAAATGAACAGTGTACAGCTATGAGATGTGTAAGCAGACAAGGAAGAAAAATATATAATGGCTCTATAAAAGTGGGTGTTGTTGGCACCTGTTCACCCAGATAGGCAATGTTGGAAGTGAACCGCGTTTGAGGGAAAAGATCCTGAGTTTGGTTTTGGCCATAGCGCACTCGAAGTACCTGTGTAAAATTGTATATGAGATATCAGGTAAGTAATTAGATTCATGGGCCTTGTCCTCAAAGGCAAGGTCCAGACTAGAGAGAAGAATTTGGGAGTCATTAGCATACAAGTGGGGGCTAAAGCCAGGTGAGAATGAGATCACCCAGAGAGACAGTGAGAAGAGAACGGATCTAGGAGAGAGTCCTGAACTCCCAACATCTAATAGCCCCATAGAGAAAAAGCCAGTAGACCACAGGGAAACAGTGGCCAGCCAGAGAGGAAGGGTGAAAACTAGGAGAGTGCTATATTGCAGAAGCAAAGGGAAGGAGTTTTGATTTTATTTTTTATTTTATATTTTTTAGGTTTGTGGGTTTTTTTAATTTTAGATTAATTTAAGGGTACAAATATTTAGGTTACTTTTTTTTTCAATTCTAAGGTAAAGTTCAAGTTGTAGTTGAGCCTTTCACCCAGGGTTTTTTTTTTTTTTTTTTTTTGTATTAAATCATAACTGTGTACATTAATGCATTTATAGGGTACAATGTGCTGCTTTGATACACAATGTGGAAAGCTCACATCAAACTGATTAACATAACCATCTCCTCACTTATTTGTTGTGGTAAGACATTTATACTCTACTCTTAATAGTTTTCAATGTACCATTGCATTGTGCACATTAGGTGAGATCCTACCAAATACCCTCCTGGCCTCGCCCCTCGCCTCCCCTCCCTTCTCCCTCCTCTTCCCTCCTCCTTTGTGGACTATAGTTGTGTTTTATCATTCATATGAATGTGTAGGTGATTATATATTGGTTTCACAATAGTATTGAGTACATTGGATACTTTTCCTTCCATTCTTGAGATACTTTACTAAGAGAAATATGTTCTAGCTCCATCCAGATAAATATGTTCTAGCTACATCCATAAAAGACGTAAAGTTGTCCCTCTTTTGTGGCTGCATTCTATTCCATGGTATACATATACCACAATTTGTTAATCCATTCATGGGTTGATGAGCACTCATGCTGATTCCATGACTTGATTTTAAATGCTCTCCAGAGGTTAAGTAAGATGGGGACTAGAAATGTCCATTAGATTTAAAAACATAAATGTAACCCAAGTTATTCGGGTACAGGAATAGAGAGGAAAACCTGACTCAGGCGAGATGGGGATGAGTGAGAAGTCCCGGAGTGGAGACAGCCAATGTAGGCCACTCTTTCTAGAAGTTTATGAGTGGGAAGAGATGAGATGATAGCTGGAGAAGGATATAGAGTTGAAGGAACAGACTTGAGCCACTTGGAAAGAGCCAGGGAAGAAGGAGAGGCTGAAATCTCTAGAGAACAAAGGGAAAGTTAATTTTGTTCAGTTCTGGAGTGGGACTGAAGGAACAGGCTTCCACTCTGGTGACTAGTCTCCCTCACAGTCTCCATCATAAATGTCAAAGGAATAGTCAACACTGTCCAGTATCCTACTGTACTCCCTGAGTGCAAGTTTTTCTGCTCCTATAAATATTTCACATTTTCTCCTCTCTTCTCAAACCTCCCTCCCCACTCTACTGCCAAGTGGTGACACTGTCCTTACCCCTCTGCAAGAAAGTAGAAACAATCAAACCAGAACTGCCTCATCCTCTGACATGAAACCTACTAAAGACTCACACATCTGCTCGCTTACCTTGCTTTCCTTCTGTTAGCACATGACACATGTTCCTGTGCCTCTGGAAGGCCAGCCCCTCCTCGTGCACCCTGGGTCCCCATCACCACCCTGTAAGGGCCCAGCACCTACCGTCATCTCCTTTCACTTCAGCATCATCAATTTCCACCTTCCGTGGACCAATCCCTTCGTATCCTTCCTTCTCCCCGTTTCTTACTTCCCTCAAGCTAAGTGCCTCACTGCTTCACTTCCCTTCAGGCAAAGTTCCCGAAGGTACTGTCCACACAGGCTGTCTCCTTTCCTTCATTCCCACCACGTCAGCTCATTCCACATGGGCTTCTATCCCAGCATGCCCTATGGCAGTTTCTGTAATAGCCAGCAATAACGTACATCTTGCTAAACCACTGCTTAGTTTCCAGTCTTCAACTTACTTGATCTATCAATAGCATTGGACCCAGTGGCTCCCTCTCTCCTTTGAACAATTTCTTTCCTTGGCTTCTTGAAGCCCAAATTCTCCTGGTTTCCCTTCTGCCTCACTAACTGCTCCCTCTCAGTATCCTTTAATGCCTGCTCCTCATCGCTCGATCTCTAAATGTTGGAACGTACCAGGCTTAATGTCTTTTCTATCGACACTCACCCTCTAATCCCAACCAGTCTTGTGACTATCAAAATATATCACCTCAACACTTGCAACTCCCCAAATATGTGTGTCCCCATCAAGGTCCTCTCCTGAAATCCATACTCATCCATCCAGGTATCTCACCAACCGCGCCTGCACATCTAATGGGCATCTCAGACCTAATCTGGCTATAGGCACTGTGGATTCACTCCGCCCAAGCTGTTCCCTTTCAGCTCTCTCCATTTCACTACATGGCACTGCTATTCTTCCAAGTACCAAGGGGGAGATCTGGCAAGTCTACTAGGAGGGCCAGGGAGTGTGGAGTGCCCATTTGGAATTTGTAGCTAGGAGTTCTCTTGATTTCCCTCACCTCCTGGCATGTCCAATTCATCAGTGAGTTCCATCAGGTCTCCCTTAAAAAAATATCCCAAGTGTCCTGACCTCCCATCTCCATGACTACCAGCCTGGGCAAAATCACCATCACTTCTATCTGAATTATTGCAATAGCATCTATTATGTATTAGTTCCTGAGGGCTTCCATCAAAATTACCACAAACTGAGTGGCTTAAAACAACAAGAATGTATTCTCACCAGGGTTTGGAAGTCAGAAGTCTGAAATCAAGGTGTTGGGAGGCCTGTGCTGCCCCTGAAGAGTCTAAGGCAGTGTCCTTCCTGCTTCCTCCAGCTTCTGCTGCCTCCAGGCAATCCTTGGCTTGTGGCCACATCACTCCTTACTCTGCCTGCCTCCACCTTCACATGGATATCTCCTTGTCTCTTTGCTTATAAAGACACTTGCCATGGAATTCAGGTCCACCCAAGTAATCCTGGTTGATCTTATTTTGAGATCTTTGACTCGATTACATCTGCAAAGATCCTTTTCCTAAACAAGGTCCTATTCACAGGTTCTGGGTAGAGCAGGGCCACCGGTTAAAGAACTTCAGCATCCAAACTGGTCTTCCTGCTTCCACTTCCCACCAATCCCCTCTCCACAGCAAGCAGTGTGGCCCTCCCCTTGATGATGCCCCAGCCACACTGGCTTGTTTTCTGTTTCTCAACATACCAAGCTTATTTTCACACGGCATCTTCAAACCTGTTGGTTTCTCTACCTGGAATGTTCTTCTATATCCTCACACGGAGGACTTCTCTGACTCTCCAATTTACTGGTCCTCTACCACATTGCACCATGTTTATTCTTCATTTGGGAACTTTTCCTGCAGCTTATCATTTGTCTTTTCATTGGCATATAATGTTTTGTGTCTGTCTTGTTCTTTGATTCTTCCCTGGCATGTTAGAATAGTTCCTAGAACATATTAGATTAAAATAATAATTTTAGGGTTGAACAAATGGACAGGTGTTAAGACTGGACACGACCTTCTTTCCTGAGTAAGCACAGGATTAATTTTCTGTGGTTTCCACCTTGACAAAAAAAAAAAAAAAAAAAAAAAAACGAGGGTTTGGGGAATGATTTTAAAGATTTGGGAATGTTTATATTTTGTGTCATGGGGTCTCACCTTAAGCTCTCTGGGGAACTCTCATGGGGCAGAAAGTA
>CAUYPK010005041.1:0-13544 GCA_963574355.1 Loris lydekkerianus | reverse complement strand
CCCCACCCGGCCTTTTTTTCCCCCCAAAATGTGGGGCGAGTTGGGTGTTTCTCCCCAAAAAATTTGGCCCCCAAAAAACTCGGCTTATACTCGAGTATATACAGTAAACTAAAAAACAAGCGAGGTTCTTTCAGTCTTTTTTGAATACAGCTTTTGTTCAATATCCTCAGAAGTCGTTGAGTAATGCTTAATATTTTCTAACATATCTAAATATTTTTATATCATTTTATTGCAAAAAATCTATTAGGAAAGTAATGTAACATTTTAAACACTTTATAAAACCCAGTAATGTGGGGTGAGAGGTAGGCACACCCAGATTCCAGACATCTTAGCGTGAATTTCATTGTGTTCTCCTGGTAGCCATCCACCTGTTTCACCTCCTGTCCCCACCAGGCTTTGTGAAAGAGCAGTCTGTGCCCACGCCCTCCTCCACTTCTGCCCTGCCTGCCGACCTCTGGTTGTTGGATTCAGCAGACCCTTCTCACGCGCTGCAGAACCCGTCACAGCTGTGCGCCCTTCAACCCTCAGCAGTTCTCTCTCTGTCTGTCCTGGTCCCCTTGTCCTCCTTTATTTCCCTCCCCTGACTCTTGCTCCTTTGCCCGTCTGGTTCTCTGTCCTGCTGCCTTCGCCTCCTGCACGGGCTCGCGGTTGCCACGGTCACTGCCGTGGGTGAATCTGCCTCTGCGTCTGCAGCTTAGGTCTTATTTCTGAGCTCACATATCCCTCTGCCGCCTAGATAGTTCTGTAAGAAATGATTTTATTATTTTCTCTGTAAGTTTCTCTAGCATGTTCCAGCTAGTCACATAAGCTGGGCACCTGCAACGACTCTGTCCTGTCCTTCCCCATTCACTGCCCCACATGCACCACCGTCCCTAAAGCCGTGACTTGTGTGCCCTTCATCATTCTGGGTCCGCCCGCTTGCCAGTCCCACTGCTGTGTGTTCATCCAGAGCTCTGTCACTTCTGCTCCTGACTACGGCCTTCCATCAGGTGGATCTGTTTCCATGCTCCCTCTTATCCCTACGCCCGCCAGCCTGCTTCCAGACCATCTTCCTAAAACAAATCTCATCAGGCTCCAGTGTTGCTCAAAATCTTCAGGTGGCCCCAGACATCATGTCATCCACAGTGCCTCTGGCAGTTGGGCCACCCCATTTGGAAATACTGGGTTACGTGACAGCTGGAGGACAAAGCAAGGTAACTGGTACCCAAAACAAGATTAATCCTTGAATGCTACATTGCATTTAAGTTTTATTAGCATTTCTTATTGTCATGACTTTTTATTTTTGTTTATTTATTTATTTTTATTATTCAGGATTCATTGAGGGTACAAAGAATTAGATTACACTGATTGCCTTTGTTAGGTAAATTCCCTCTTATGACTGTCCTGCCCCCAAGAGGCGTGTCACACACTGTGATCTCCCCCGTCTCCCTCCCCTCTACCTACTGCCTTATTCCCCTAAGCAACCTCCCCCTTGTATTAGCTCATCTACTGCCTTCATATTAGAATTGAGTACATTGGATTCTTGCTTCTCCGTTCTTGTGATGCTTTACTAAGAAGAATGTGTTCCAGGTTAATACAAAAGATGTAAAGTCTCCATCTTTTTTAATGGCTGAATAGTATTCCATGGTATACATACACCATAGCTTGTAAACCCATTCCTGGGTTGGTGGGCATTTAAGCTATTTCCGTAGTGTGGTGATTGTAAATTGAGCTGCAATAAATAGTCTGGTGCAAATGTCCTTATGATAAAATGTTTTTTTTTCCTTCTGGGTAGATGCCTAGTAATGGGATTGCAGGATCAAATGGGAGGTTTAATTTGAGTTCTTTGAGGATTCTCTGCACTTCCTTCCAAAAAGGTTGTATTAGTTTGCAGTCCCACCAGCAGTGTAAAAGTATTCCCTTCTCTCCACATCCATGCCAGCATCTGCAGCTTTGAGACTTTGTGATGTGGACCATTCTCACTGGGGTTAGGTGATATCTCAGGGTGGTTCTGATTTGCATTTCTCTGATGATTAGGGACACTGAGCATTTTTCATATGTTGGTTAGCCATTCGTCTGTCTTCTTTAGAGAAGATTCTATTTATGACTCTTGTCCAGTGATATATGGGATTGTTGGCTCTTTTTTTGTTGATTAGTTGTGAATTTTTAGAGTCTGTAGATTTATGCTAATTTCATATATTAAACTCTGTGCTTTTTGAGATAAGTACTTAGCTGTTATTTGTATGTCAGGGACCATGTAATAATGCTGAATGAAGCATGGAGAATGTTTGCCACCAACACTGATCTCTTTGTGTCAGAGTGACTCATATTCTCTGGGCTCTCAGGACTCTTGTTTTTTGAAGCAATTAATTCATGGCATCAGCATATTGGGGGATGCTTGTCATTATATTTGCAATGGCAATAGTTCCGAAATACAGCATGTTCCCAAACTGTATCAAATCAAACATAAACATGACAAGTAGTCTAAGAAATCTTTCCCACTGGCCCAGTCAGCAAGAAGACGACTGTGACCTGCTGATTCGGTCTGACTCAGATACCCACGCAGGTATCCTCACAGCAGGTGTCGATTTCCTGCAGTCAGCCCAGAATCAGAGTTTGCCACAGAGTTAAATCTGAGCCAGTTAGAGCTATTAAACTTTACACTGATTTTGGTATTTTTATTAGTAAGGTTTTAAAAAAAAAATAACATAAGTATGGTTAGTAGGAAAATGATGCCTGAAATCTGTTGCTTTTTCAAATAAAATATTAAATAAGGAGATTAAAGCCTGCATTTCATTAAAAAGAAATCTCAGCTCCTCATCCACAATGACAGATTGAGCAGACATGTTTCCTTTCTCTCCCAAGAGACCTTTTTAAAAAAGAAGAACCCCATTGCTAAGAGAACTGGAGTGGGTGGTGAGTCTTGAGCAGAAAAGGGAGTTTAAACAATTTTTCCAACGACAAAAAAAATATGAGGAAATGCATTAATGGTGTGGCAGATTGAAGAAAGCTGCAGCCCAAAATGTGTCTGAGAGTCGTTGCAAAGAAACTGATAGAAGCTTCATACACAACCAGCTCAGAATTAGCAAAATGGGGGAGTGACAGTGAGGCGCTTAATTGCAGGGGTAACAAACAGCTGGCCAGTTACACACCATCCTTACCTTCGCATTTAGAGGGACAGCACATTGGTTACTCATAGCACAAATAGGAAACTGTTCTCTTAAGATGCTGAAAAGCCTGTCTGGCAGAACTGGGGCTGCGACTGAGGCATGGATACCCCAGAGGGAGCCAGCCCACTGTCAGGTGCTCAGGGCATCCATCAGCAACAAAGGGCACCTCCTTCCTCTAGTTCCCAGGCAGTCTTTCTTTTTTATAATAGCTTTTGTTTTCAGCGTCAATACTAAGGAAACACACCTGAACTGGGCCTGATGCTGTGTAGCAGGGGGAGCCTGCACCAGAGACGTGGGTAACTGACCAGGCCTCTGTTTTTAAATAGGAGCTGTTGGTCAGCGTCACTATAGACCAGCGATTTCCGGCCAGTGTGCCATGGCCCAAGACTGGGCTCTGAGAGAATCTTAGGGGGGTGTGTGTGAAAATTTTTAAAGATCATTAATTAAGTTATTTTTGAAAAGTTCAAGACACAGTAAGTATATTCTTCTTATTAATGTTTTTTTTTTTGTTTGTTTGTTTGTTTTTTTGATCAACATAATTTAAGTGTGCCACGGAAGTTTAACTGTAAGTACAAGTGTGCTGTGAAATAAAAAAGGTTACCATAGGCCAGGTGCGGTGGCTCACACTTATAATCCCAGCCCTCTGGGAGGCTGAAGTGGGAGGATTGCTTGAGCTCAGGAGTTCAAGACCAGCCTGAGCAAGAGTGAGACCCCATCACTACTAAAAATAGAAAAACTGGCCAGATGTTGTGGCAGATGCCTGTAGTCCCAGCTACTCGGGAGGCTGAGGCAGGAGGATTGCCTGAGCCCAAGAGATTAAGGTTGCTGTGAGCTAGGCTGATGCCAGGGCACTCTACCGAGGGTGACAGAGTAAGACTGTGTCTCAAACAAAGAAAAACAATCTCTGCCATGGGTGTATGAAGGAAGGAAATTAAGAGCTTGAAAGAAAAAATATCAAGATAAGGAGAACCAGTTGCCCCAGACAGAGCAGAGATGTTTTAGAGAATCATAGAAAAACTAAAACATCTTTCTAATTCATATTTTCAGAGATATTTAGAAATATATTTCATATATAAAATAAGATGATGCTGTTAAAAAACAAGAGACCAAAAACAATGTGAATAAAACAAGTTGCCAAAATAAACTTACCATGTAATGCCTTTATATAAAATTTTAAATATTTAAAACATTATATTTTCTGGATGTAGAAATATGTAGAAGATGAATCAAAATAAGTGTGGAAATGGTACATAAACAGTTATTTTGGGGGCACTAGAAGTTATAAGGGAGAAAGTGAGAGTCAGGTCTGCCTATACTTACAACATTTTACTTGTTAGAGAAAGAGAGGGAAAGAGAAATCTGAAGTAAATACAGAAAACAATGTTATTATCTGTTAAACCCAGGTAGTTAACATCTGTTAACGTTATTCTGTTTCCATATGTGGAATATTTGCACGTATTGGTAATTAAAAGTTCAGAAATTAAAATTTTGAAACACAGAAAAGGTTGTATAATTGTGCAATAAAGTCATGATCCAAACAAAAAATAAAAGGAAATGTGTCCCACCTTTTAACAAATGGTGCAGTGTAAACAGGAAAATCACTGTGACTGTGGCAGCCTGAGCTCTGACAAATGGACCTGGGGAAGGACTCACAGTCTCAGTTATCCTCAGTGGGTAGCAAGTGTGCAGCGTAACACAAGTGCTGTTTACTGTTTGCAGCCCTCAAAATCTACAGAAAAGCAGGGAGACCGAGACACAGCTGGCCTTAGAGTGGGGGAGGGCTGGGCGGAGGGCGAGGGTGCCCAGCTGTCCACAGAGGCCACAGAGGCCAAGAGTCCAGGGATGGTGTCTTAAGGACAGGATGTTCATGCCTTCTTTGTTCATTTATAAGTTTTGGAACAGCCTGTATGTAGACAGCACTATTTTAGTTGGTTGCAAATATAGTGGTGAATCAAACAAATGTATAGTTCCAGAGTCAGACATTATTAAATGAGTTGTTTGTTTTTTTTTCAAAGAGACGGGGTCTCACTAGGTTGCCCAGGCTGGAGTACAGTGGCTATTCACAAGCGCAACCCTACTACTGGTCGCAGCATAGGAGTTTTGACCCATTCTGTTTCCAACCTAGGCAGGTTCACCCCTCCTTAGGCAACCTGGTGGCCCCCCCCGGTTCATATTGATGCCAAACTTAGTGAGGACACCCGATTGGCATAGCACACTACAGCCCAGATCTCCTGAATTCAAGCGATCCTCCTGTCTCAGCCTCCCGAGTAGCTGGGACTACAGGCACACACCACTGCACGGAATTAAAAATAAGTATCAAATTGGAAAGAGAAATGGAGGAACATTAGTGTAGATATGGGTGCTAAATCTCCATCGTTCATAAGAAGAAATCAATTCATAGTGTCTAAACAGCACTATCCAGGGGTGGCTACATTACATTGCTGTGGGAACCGGTACATGCTGTCTGATGGAGTAGCCATTAGCTACTAGAACTTGGAATGTGGCTAGTGTGATTGAGGAACTGAATTTAAATGGTGACATGTGGCTGGTAACTACTATAGAATTTAATAGAAAACCTATTAAACACGCTTGCCTGCGGGGGTGGGGGGGATTGACAGGGAATCTCTCATCACCAGCCATCTTGCACCATTAGAATTTCTACTACACATATACACGTATTCAGTCAATTACTACCTAAACGTTTGGAAGACTATATTGCGACCAAAAGGGCCTTTGAAGGGGAATAGAGAATCATCCTTTTTAAAATGAGATAAAAGTTGTACTTGAAGTGTCAATTTAAGTGAATAATTTGGCAGGAAGTAGGGCTCTAAACTTGGAATGCTTCTTGTTGGCGGTTCTTTGTGGAGTCTCATTTATCTGGAGGTGGCTGGTAAGATGAGGTTAATAGGTCCCAGCAGCAGAGAGATCCACAGCTTCAAATTTTGCAGTATGGCCCTACAATTAGAGAGCTTTGAGAACTGGTCCACTCACAAAAAATGGGTCTCCGCTTGTCTCTCCAAAACCGAGCTGGGACGGACCTGATCCTTGTTAACCGTCACCCAACTAGCCCGAGCTGGGACGGACCCGATCCTTGTTAACCATCACCCAACTAGCCCCCGTTGTGCTTCCTCAACACTCGAAAAGGACAGAATATTTGTAATTGCCTTTTGATACAATAAATTCTTGTTCATGAGTAGTTTCTACCATGTTCAACTGATGGGTTATGTAGCTAATTTGCTGAGGTTTCTAATGTTTATGTGGAGATAAGGGGGGATTAGGGAAGTTGAAGCCATATCACAATCCTCATTAAATTAAGAACAGGGGGATGAGGGCCACATTCTCTACAGATAGAATGGGTTTCAACTTTTTAAATAATCTGTTGCTATTTTTAACACTGGTTTCACTGATTTTTGAAAAGGAGGAGGAAGAGGTTGGGATAGAGGGATGAGAAGGTTTTTCTCAGGAGGCAGTTGGAGTGAAATATTTAAGTTTTGTCCACAGAACCCTGCTTGTGACAGCCGTGTCACTGTTCAGTGACCGGTTCACATGCACTCAGGGCGGTTTCATTAGGCTGCACTATGGTTGGGGGGTAATACTCATTTTACTGCAACATAAAAAATGCATTCTCATGTGAAGGATAACAAGAACCAGGGGCCTACTGCTAACCTAACTGCTTGCTCTTGCACTCACGCTGTGAACGAGAAGCAGACCCTGGATTTGCTGCGTTGTAGGTGAGAAGCGTCAGGTTGTATGTGCAGGCCCCGTGGCCTGATGGTTGAGTGAAGTTGGAGTGAAACCGCCACCTTCCAGCGCACCCACTTTGGCTGCAGTAGCTGTGTTTACTCACCATCTGGGGACAGGGATTCATGGAGGGGTGAACCTATTTATTAAAAATAACATATTCTTGGGTGGCACCTGTGACTCAAAAGAGTAGGGTGCCGGCCTCATATACAGGAGGTGGGGGGTTCAAACCCAGCTCCAGCCAAAAACTGCAAAAAAAAAAAAAACAAAGATATTCTTATTGTGGCAGGCACCTGTAGTCCCAGCTACTAGGAGGCTGAGGCAAGAGACTTGCTTAAGCCCAGGAAATGGAGGTTGCTGTGAGCTGTGACATCACAGCACTCTACCAAGGGCGACATAGTGAGACTCTGTCTTTTAAAAAAAAGAGATATTCTTGATAATAATAGGCTCATATCTAAAAAGTACAGTTGATACAGTGAAGTGAAATGGTAATAGGCCCAAAGCAATCTCATCGAATAGAAACAAAGGCACAAGTTGGGGGTGGGGGGATCCGGCTCTGTTTATACCAGTTTCCACATGACTTTTCTTTTAAAAAGTGCACAGAATGCATCCAAAACAAGTAATGTTTTGTTAGACAAGAAGACCAAAAGAAAAATCCTGGAGAAAGGAGGATGGATGATCTTTCTTTATGTTGAGACTGCATAAACACAGTCCCCTCCCCCACCCTTTCACTCAAGATTATTTCCTCAACAAGATGCAGATTGCTTCAGCCTTCGCCCACCACCCTTTGAAGCACTTTCCTTATTATTAGGAGTGGGGGCAGGGTCTCCTTTGAGGATTTTACAGCAGTGAAGAGTTCCTCCTTTAAATACTTTCACATGAGGAGGGAATTCTGCTTTCAAAGCGCTGTCACCGCTGTGGCGTCTCTGCCATGAGACAGTTTATCCTTGGGTGAAGGCCGTCTTAGTTTGATTGTCATTAGGGCCTCACCTTCTTGATGCATTCTCTTCCTAAAGAGTCTCACTTTTTCCGAGACCTAGTGAAGTGGCTCCAAACCCTTGGCGAGGCCTGTCGGGGAGGCCAGCCGGGGTGCCCCGGAGATGTCCCCAAGCACAGCCGGGGTCTCTCTTGTCCGTCGCCACTACTTGAGATTTGGGCTGACGTGCTGCGTGTTCCATTTGCAAACTGTGTTTCTTCTGCAGTACAAAGGGACACTGAATATTAGGGAGTTTTGAAATGTCTTCCCTGATTTTTCTTTTCTCTTTTTTTTTTTTAATTTTTTGAGACAGAGCCTCAAGCTGTTGCCCTGGGTAGAGTGCCCTAGCATCATAGCTCACAGCAACCTCCAATTCCTGGGCTCAAGTGATTCTCCTGCCTCTGCCTCCCAAGTAGCTGGGACTACAGGTGCCTGCCACAACACCCAGCTATTTTTTGGTTGCAGCCGTCATTGTTGTTTTGCAGACTGGGGCTGTATTTGAACCCACCAGCTCAGGTGTATGTGGCTGGTGCCTTAGCCACTTGAGCCACAGGCGCCGAGCCTTATTTTCATTTTTTTAAGTGTCCCTCTTGACGTTTAAGTGATGCCACAGAAAACAACCAAGTATCCGGGTGTCAGCAGTGCCCCGTAAACATGGAGCTGCTCCACCCCGCCTCACCCTCTTCTTACATATGTTCCCTGGAAGATTCTGTAAATAAGGCGTTTGAGTAGACAAAATGTGTAGGGACAGGGGTTAACAGCTCATTGGAAAGCGCGTCTGCTCTTTAAAAAATTTTTAGTAGACAAGGTTGACAATTATTGCAAAGAATTAGGATTAAGAAACCCCAAATATAATCGCCAATTTTCTCAGTGTCATTTTCTAAGGGTAAATTTCTATACCTTGTGGCTGTCTTAGATAAATGAACAAAAAATTATGTCTCAAACTAAGTTACATAATTTTTATCAACACGCTTGGACTTTCCTTTTGAGCAGTGTGGTCACTGCCAGGTGCAGGAATCCGTGTTGTTTATGTCACATGAATTCCCTGCTTCCCCTCAGAGGCCTCAAGTACAGTTTTGAAACTGTTAGCTAATCAAGATGGAACTGTCAACTTATCTCTTAAAACCTGCGATCTCCCTTCTGTAAAGTGTTCAAATGAAAGCTCTTTTAGCCTCTTACGAGGAGGAAAGTGGAACATAGACCAAAGTCAGAATACCCAGATTCTAGCCGAGCTCTGCTGCTCCCAGCCTGTGCACCCTAGGCAAGCAACCTGTCCTCTCCCCCCAACCTTGCAGAATGAGCTCTAGATGAACTTCATGTTTCTGCACCTACATCAGTGTTTTCTGACCTTTTTTTCCCTCATGGCACACTTGAACCTGTAGTTTAGCTTCGGTGGCACACTTCAGTTATATTGATCCAAAAAAAGAATAATAAAAAGAATGTAGCTGGCTTTCTACATCTTTTGAAAATAATTAATGGTCTTTAAAATTGTTCATACCCCTAAGATCCTCACACAGCACACTGGTTGAGAATCACTGACGAGAGAAGCTTAGTTTTTTTTTTTTTTTTGCAGTTTTGGCCAGGGCTGAGTTTGAACCTACCACTTCTGGCATATGGGGCCAGCACCCTACTCCTTTGAGCCACAGGCGCTGCCCAAGAGAGGCTTAATGGCAGTGACTGAGCCACGTCAGATACAGCGGGAAAAAGCTAGCTCTGGTATTTCCTCATCTAGTCTGTGGGAAAGGCAGTGATTATGTTCTCCCTCTTTCTTGTGGGACTCCGTGATGTGCTGTAATTATTCAGCCCACTTGCTAATAAACATTTGAGTTGTGCCTCTGTGCTGTGGACACCACAGAGGGCAGTGAGAAGACTCAGGTCACTGAGGTTTTAGACTTTCAAGGTGTCTGGCACCTCGTAAGGGAGAAAGCAAGGAAATAAATTATAAATCCACGTGATGCTTAGAACAAAGTAAGTGGATGTGAGATGCAGCAAAGCATGGTGAGGAAATATGTGTGTGTCTGTTTCTCTGTACCTAGTTTGAATTCTGTAAATGTGTTTGTGCTGGGGTAAGGTAGCTTTATGGTAAATTTAAAATAACAACAAAACTACTAGATCTCTTTATTGGTTTCCTACTGAATCAAGTATATCCCCCCGTAATATTAGCTGCCTCGAACTGCAATCGAAAGAGCACACCTTGGGAGATCAAAAAGGAAAATACAGAATGTTTTATTTCATCTTATAGATACATGACTTTATTTCTCAGGGTCCTCAAATATCACCGTCAAACCTGGCTTCGGTAGCAGTTGGTGCTTATGTCATTGAACAAGGAAGAACATGTCAAGCAATTGCTGTAAAACAAATTTTATAGCCTAGAACATAGTCAAGTTCTCTTTAGCGTTTAGAAATAGCCTGAGGTGAGTTTTCTAAAAAATGCTACTCAGCATGTTGATTTTCTGTGAGATGTCACGTTTGGACAGTTAATAGTTTTCCTGGTGATTTGAGCTCAAATCAAGGACCTAAAAAGGGTTTGAACTCTGGGTGTTAAACCTAGTGCTGATGATGAAAGCCATAGTCTTGCATGGTGGAGGATGGAGAGCTTGGGGGAGCGTCTTACAAAAACTTGGCCTGAGCTAGTTTGTTTTGTTTGAAGCTGGAAATGGTATTGTTGAAGTCTGCATTCTGTTTTCATTGGGTAGGTGTGTTAACACCAGGCACCATGTACTTAAAGGGCTGCCCCCTTTCCGTAGGAATGAAGTTGGCTTGTGAAAAATGAAAACCCAAAATACACCAGCAATTCAGCAACATCGCCCCTCTCACATCATTTTGAGGGTGTAGGCCTCAGTTCAGTAACTCCAGACATGTTTTTAAGAAATGTAAAAACCTGCCCATAAGTACTGAACATAAAACCGAACTGTGCACCCAAAACATTTGTACAATATTATGGCCCACTTAACACTAGAGTTTCTGAAAGCATGTGTGTATTTTAAAAATCATTAGAGTAAATGAAAATTGGAACAAGATGCTATTTGAGAGAAGGGGCTATATTGGGATGCCTGAGAAGTGGTGCTGTGCGATTTCTCTTGTGACGCTGGAGCCTCCTGACCACAGAGCTGGATGTGGGCACTGCAGGCATCCGTCCCAGGGTGTTAGATTAGGGTGGAAACAACAGGAAGTTTGGGTGTTTTCACTTATAAACACCCAAACTAAGTCCTGAAAAGGCCTGCTTTCTAAAGCAGACACGGAGCAGCTGAGAAGTCACAGCCAGACCAGTTGACCGTGTAGCAGACACGTCCCGGCGGAAGATTCACAGTGGTCAGGCCGTGCCCAGTGACCCTGAAGACAAGAGAAAAACACTGAGGGGAACCTTGTGCACTTGGGTCCCCTAGAAAACCATTGGGTGGTTCTAAGAATATCTCAAGAGACACCGAACCCCAACGCACGTGTGCTCTGAATGTGAGGAAAGGGCTGGTCTTAAAGATAATCGTGCTCTTGCCAAACGCGTTGTTCTTCAGCTTTTGACTTCTTTTCAGGTGGAAAAGGATTTCCATTATTTGCTTAGTGCTTCTCTAAAATCACATTCTAACCCAAGGCCCCGTGTCTCTGCTCTGCCCCAGGTTGGCCTTCTTTCTACGATGTGGTGAGTTCGGAGGCTGTCATGTGCACGGACGACTTCTCCCACGGCATGCACCGGGTGGAGACCAGCTGCTCCCAGGTCAGTCAGCCGCTGTGCTGCACGAGCTTTCAGGATGCCTGGCCATGCTGAAGGCAGCAACTAGGGCACAGTGGCCGCAGGACAGGCAGACAAGGGGCCAAACACATGCGCGCGTACTTTAAGAAAGGAATCGTAATGCTCAGTCTATACTGATGGCAAAAGATGAATACAAGTCACTTTGACTCCTTCAGTTATAAAAGGTGCTCACAGTGGCTGCCATCAGCACCCACATTCTCCACATACCCCACATCCCTCAAGGCTCCCGCCACACCTTCCTTGCTGTCCTCCCACACTGCTCAGGGATTTCAGAAACCACTTCAAAGTGGGCTGGTGTTCTCGGAGCCACAGGGGCGCTTCTGCCATTCTCTGTGACTGTCTTGCCTGTCACAGGGTGACGTCAGCACTCACTTGAACCCGATCTTTGGAGAAACATCACACTACACATTGTTGACATGTTCAGTTCAGCTTTGAAAGGTAATACATAGATAGCATCTCTTGATATGTGCATATACTTTTTGCCACACCCTGTATATAAAATCCAAAAGATACTTATCTTCAGTGTTTATCAAGTCTAGTGAAATGTCAGTCTCTGGGTTTCACACTGTGAAACAAAATCAATGGTAGGAGAAAGTCCTCGGTGTAGTGGGGAGCTGGCTACTCTTGCGGCATACAAAGATTTCCTCATGGGCCTTCTGTAACCTGCTGTTTGATGATCCTCTCCCTGTGGTTCTTTGCACCCCGTTCGGTCTTAGTGCCTCCCCAGGCAGTGATGGTCAGTCAGTGGAGGCCCTACAGACAGCTTTTCTTGGGTGCGTGTGGTGGATGGTTGGAGAGGGGGTGCAGGCAGTGAGTCCATGGTTGGCTGCGTGAGGGTACACTGGGAACGTGAGACAAGCTCCTTCCATGCCTGCTTCTCCCAAGGTATAGATTTGTCCTCATTTCCAAGGACTCTAACAAGTTCTGTGAGCTCTGCCCTAATCAAATTAATGCTATCTCTAAGGGAGAAAACCAGCCTGTGTTGAGGAGGTAGGACTCCTCATAGCCACAATCAACACATATGCCGTGGAGGCAGTCCTGTGTGCTAATCTCCTTTAAATTAGAGTGAAGTGTGGAGTGTTGAGGCCTCGAAGCTCATTGACCCTGCATGGCACAAGGACCCCATGGCCCTGTCTGCTGCATGTGTCAGAGGAAAGGGCAGGTTGGTGGCCGGGGCAGCTGAGTGAGACGCTGTGGCCTCCTGCCGCATTCTCATAATTCATTGTTGGCATAAGCTTCCTGCTTTCTCTGTGCCACCGCAGAGATAACTTCAGTGGTAATCACGGAAAGGCCATAGTGAAGATGACCATGGGGACAAAAAGGAAATGGCACCTACGAACAATTCCAGAAGTAAGCAACATTCTAAAAGAAGGCAGTCTACACCAAGTGTAGCTCCCAGCCCCGTGCAGGCCCAGGGCGATGACTGCTGCTGTTCTCGGGTCCTTTCTAGCAGTTGTGTGAAGAACCCACACGGACCCGCTTCTTTTGGCTTCTTTTTATACAGCCTTCAGTTCTCATATTTAGAAAGTGCCTAGTCCTTTCTTAAATAAAAGTCTTAAATTCAAAGCGAAGAGGGAGAGGAATTTGTTCCACTAAGGCACACGTAAAAACACCTGCTTTGCACAGTAAGTCCCATGTGGGAGGTGACGGGGTCCAGGGCTGAAGAGCAGCATGTTTGCCAGTTTTCCTCATGGGGGGGGGTTGGAATGGAGGTTGGGGTGGGATGGAACGGGGGTGTGAGGGATGGAACTGGGGGGTGGTGTGGAGGATGGAATGGGGGGTGGTGTGGGGGATGAAATGGGGGGTGGTGTGGGGGATGGAATGGGGTGGGAGGATGGAACAGGGTGGTGTGGGGGATGGAATGGGGGGTGGTGGTGGATGGAATGGGGGGTGGGGTGGGATGGAACGGGGGTTTGAGGGATGGAACAGG
>CAUYPK010005040.1:0-25345 GCA_963574355.1 Loris lydekkerianus | reverse complement strand
GATCCCTCAGGGAAATAAATTCTCAATTGTGGATGAAATGTCTTAATAGGCCAATCTGATCTATTTTTCTTTGTTAGAAATGCAGTAAAGTATGGGCATCGGTAGTTTTCTAGCCTACAAAATATTACTTGGTGTTTTTCTGAGCATTGCTATGATTAAAAACTAAGACAGAAATTATTTTTAACTGTTATTTCAAATCACATTAAAAATTAATGCATTCAGGCAGGAAAAATGTCAGGAGAAGTAAACTACAGCTACTACTGGATTCCTCAGATAATATTCAGTATCCACAGGAGAAAATAGTTTAGTTTTTTCTGTCTCATAAATGCTCAATGTTTAGTGTGTGTGACCTAAAGAAAAAACTGCTTACAGAATAGAAAAGGAACAGTCACTTCTGCTCTGATGCCAACCACATCTTATGACTTCAGGATTCTGGGACCGTCCTCATCTTATCATCTCTCTACCTCTTGAGGTCTTACAAGAGAAAAGGTAGGGTGGATAAGGGATTCAGATATTCTAGGAACCCAGAGTAATAGCAAAAGAAAAAACCTTAAAACCCTTGTCTATTATTTACAAAGTCAAACAGATAAAAGGATTTTCAAAAGAATGAAAGACACTAATAAGTTTACTAGGTATTTAAATTTTGAAGAAATAAAAAGCAGCACATTTGACCTCCCCAAAAGTAGGAGAGGTGGTAAATAAATTTACCCTGAATATCCACTAGAGGGAGTAAGGCAGAAGTGAAAGTTTTGTAATATGGTATGTAACATCTACTTGATAATTAATGCTCATTTCTTTTTTCAGATTAATGGTCTAACGTTTAAAAATTTACATTTAAATTTACATTTAAAACTTCTTAGTTTTAATCAAGCTATCTCTATTAGCTTTGGTAAACAGACTGTAAGTAGTAGTTTAAAGCCAAAAAATATTTCCTTATATACACATATAAAAAATAAAACAGTATTTGCACAAAACATATAAGATCAATTTTTTTGATTCTGCAGGAATGTAATATTAAACAATAAACAGCTATAAAAATACTAAAATAACATTTTCATAAACACTGAGACTACTATAATAAAGTGAGTTCCTCTGGTAAGACAATGTCATTAAATAAACAGAAAGAAGGAACAGTCATCTTTTCTCTTTAAATCGAAAAATAGTAGTGTCCTGGCAATGTAACTCCTTTCTAATTTGAATTAATGAAATGATAAGAGTAAATGCTTGCTTTGCCAAAGTATTTTTTATAGTCTTTCTTTTATAGTCTGATTTATAAAGTTGGTTTCTTTTTGCTCCAAAGTAGTTAGTCTATATAAAAATTCGTAAGAAAAACTTCTTACTAGTTCTGTAGTTTGACTACCAACAATGGCTTGCTGGGTTTGTTCCACCAATGAATTATTCCAACTTGTGTTGTAAGGATAACAGAATTAACAAAGTAAAGTAACCCACCTAGGTTATACAATAAAACTTCAAAATATAATCTTTTATTTAGTCATCTACACACTTAGGGAAGGGTACGCATTAAGAACACTGAAATGAAATGGCTACATGATTCCAAGATCTTCCGATGAGCATCTCTTCCACAAAAGCAGTAATAGTGCTTCTTTGGGAGACATCTCTGAAAACTTGAACTTGGGTTTCTTCCTGCGTAGAACATAAATAAAACATGATATGGTAATAAAATAGTACTCACCGTTTTGCCTTGGAGGCTCTGGGGACTTACAGACTGTAAAGTCAGGCCAGCTGGCATGGACCTTCTCTCAGGCATATAGACATGCTAGGGAAGTAAAGGCACAATAAGATTCTGTGACAAAGTGTTTGCTGCTTCTTGTCAATGTCAGTGATGACAAATCTTAAAATGTCCTAATTGAAATAGTGTTTAAAAATTGCTATTTGTGCTTATGAAAGAACAGGCACTAAAATTTCTTATGAGATTAAAATATAAATGCTGATTAACAGAGCAATTCTATATAGTCTGGTTAAGTGTTTCTCAAAATCTTTGGTCTCCTCACCCCTTTACAGCCTTAGAAAGAAAACTTAGTAGAGTGGCACTGCTTCAGTTTTACAAATTTTTAAAGGCTGGCTGGATTCTCATATCTGCTTCTGTATTCAACGTCTTTTAGTGGAAGGATGTAAAGAAGATCCACCTTCGGTATACGTAATCGGAAGACGAGAAAAGCTTTTCTTGATAATTACAGATACTCATTTTTGATACTATGCAAAAGCTGAAAAAAGCAGTACTTTCTTAAAGTTTAGTTGCAAAGTGACATCTGAAACCATATCAGCTTTTGGTACTTTGTTACATTAATACCCATTGATCTACCTGCACTTTAAGCGAATCTTACCTATGCACAATTTTGTTTTTATTTTTATCACCCTCGGTAGAGTGCCGTGGCATCACAGATCACAGCAACCTCCAACTCCTGGCCTTAGGCGATTCTCTGCCTCAACCTCCCGAGTAGCTGGGACTACAGGTGCTTCCCACAACATCCAGCCATTTTTTTGTTGCAGTTTGGCCAGGGATGGGTTTGAACCCACCACTCTCGGTATATCGGGCCTACTCACTGAGCCACAGGTGCCGCCCCTTATGTACAATTTTGTACATCAAACATTGGTCATTTGGAAAATATTGGTTCAGTGAGTTGTGCAATGTTCCAAGTGTTAACACATTTCAGTATACAATATTTTAAAAAATCACATTTATTAATACTATTACCAATCTATAAGCATTGGAAAGCTGTCAAACGCAAAGTGGCAGGTATGTGATTTCTAAAATTCTAATTTTTGCTTGAAAAGTCAAATGTTGGGGGCAGCGCCTGTGGCTCAAGGAGTAGGGCGCCGGCCCCATATACGGGAGGTGGCAGGTTCAAACCCAGCCCTGGCCAAAAAAAAAAAAAGAATGAAGAAAAGTCAAATGTTGTCATCAGCAACAAATACTGTCAATTGTTTTCCTTGAAGTGACAGGCTAGCATTTCACTTTGAGAAAGTGTGTCTGTCAAATATCACATCTGAATCATAATTATCTTTGTTCCTTCAAGTAAAAATAGCATTCCTTGAAAAAAGAAGCTAGTTCAGCTTGCAACTTAAATAATTACATATTTTTTTTGTGAGACAACCAGTAGGGCTTTGGTATGCTACAGAAATGCCTTATCCATGTTCCATTTTATCACATGCAATATTAAAGTGATTTATAATAAAAGGTTAAGAATATCAATAAAATTTTTACTGTTTCAACAAGAGGATTCATAAATGAAGGTGTTACAGAGTCATTTTTTTACTCCAAGTGTATGGCAGTGAGGCATTCAAAAACCACTAGTCTAGTTTGGAGCCACTACCTTGATTATACCAAGGTGTCAGCAGTGTTACCCACCACTCCACCATTGCTTCTGCAGTATTAGTGCAAATGGTAATACAATAAACAATGTCTTATTATCATAAAAATAATTTTGAACTTATGGACCTCTTGGAAGGGTCATAGGGACTCCCCCTAGGGGTACATGAATTACCCTTTGAAAACTACTGATTAGAGCAAGGAAGATGGCAGGATAGTTTGAAAGAAAAACTTGGCAAAGCTGGAGAAATTTTTTGGAAGAAATAGCATAGTAAAAATTTACTTGGCTAGAACTGGATAGAGAACATAAATTCATCTCATATTTGCTGTTAAAACAGATGCTCTATTCTGGCCAAGAACACAAAAAACACTAATAACTATGAGTATGTAATTTAGAGTCACTTTTAAATCACATGTTTAAAGTTATACAAGTCTTAGATCATATTTTTCTTGTATGTTGTTACTACTTTTGTCAATTGTGATTTAACCTTTGGATGTACAAAGTGACAAATAATGAACTTTGTTACAATGGAAGTCAAAGGGAGTCTTTTTTAGTGAGGCAAATTGCAGCTTTCTTAAAAAGAAAATTCCCGATTGATGTATTAACTTCTAACAAACACTTATGGAAATACCAAGCAAATGCTTTACACGATAATGCAACTGAAGGATTTAGCCTTTCATAAGAATAAGAAGTATATTTTAAAATAATATAAAGCAAGAAATCCTTTTATATATATATATATATATATTTTTTTTTTTTGAGACAGAGCCTCAAGCTGTTGCCCTGCGTAGAGTGCCATAGCATCACAGCTCACAGCAACCTCCAACGCCTGGGCTCAAGTGATTCTCCTGCTTCCGCCTCCCAAGTAGATGGGACTACAGGCCCCCACCACAATGCCAGGCTATTTTTTGGTTGTACCCCTCATTGTTGTTTGACGGGCCCAGGCTGGATTTGAACCTGCCAGCTCAGGTGTATGTGCCTAGCATCTTAGCCACTTGAGCCACAGGCGCTGAGCCAGAAATTCTTCAGTATTAAAAAGAAAATGACAGGCAGCACCTGTGGCTCAGTGGGCAGGGCACCAGCACCATATACTGAGGGTGGTGGGTTCAAACCCAGCCCTAGCCAAACTGCAAAAAAAAAAAAAAAAAATAGCCGGGCCTTGTGGTGGGCGCCTGTAGTCCCAGCTACTCAGGAGGCTGAGGCAAGTGAATCGCCTAAGCCCAGGAGTTGGAAGTTGCTGTGGGCTGTGTGACGCCATGGCACTCTACTGTGTGTGATAAAGTGAAACTCTGTCACTACAAAAAAAAAAAAAAAAGACATTAGGATAGTTATTACGGAACTGGCTGTGTCCTGGCTGAACAAAACAATTGCTTTAGCGTTTTTGCTGTAGCTGATCAATACAAAGCACTCTGAATTCAGTACAAATAACCTACCAAGCAATGCTTAAACCAAGTTAAAGTATAAGTTAAAACACAATTTCTGTATCTTAATTTTTCTACACAAACATGACATTGTTAAGCATTGTTAGACTCTAATATTAAACTGAATATCCAAGAAGATATTTGTGGATAGGGCACACAATCAGATGGTTAACAGCTGTATCCTAGTGAAGAACAAGATAAGCTTGATACAAACTGCAGGTATGCCAGAAGAGGGCAGGCGTAGAATTTACAAGTGTGTAAAAAGCCAATAAAAATGCATGTGTTCTTAACCTACATGCAGAACTGATGAGAATGGCTATCAAGCAGAGAAGATTGCATAATGCACCTGCTGAAAAGAATGGTTTCTGTGCTTCTGAGAGAGAAAGCCTTGCAAACTTGTTTTTTTTTCTTTTAAATACATGAGATTTCAACACTGCAGAATATTTTTCTTTATTTTTTAAAACCAAAAAGCACTGCCCTGCTTACCTTCTCCCTATTCTCTGATCTCTCACATTTAAAAGAAATTTAAAAATTAAAAAGAAAACACAGCAGATATAAAGTAGTAAGTTAACACAAAATGAGGAGACACATTACCTTGGGGTGATGTGCCCTGTGTCTGCGGTCTATCGTAACATCTCCTCTCTGGATTGGCGAGGACATTTCTGATCTATACGTTCGTTGAGGAGAATATCCTTGGTAAGCAGCTATGGACCCATGGGAAGGTGATGTGGGAATAGAGTGCATTGTCTGGTCAGAAATATTGACCATGGTTTTAGGGCTGCTCAAACTACTGTGACGAGGAAGGGTGCTCTGCTTATTGTAGAACTGTCGCTGCTGCCATTCATAGAGCTGCCACATGGTGTCGTCCCTCATTGACCTCCGCTTCTCTTCTGCTCCGGGTCCCACGATCTTGTCATGAGTGGAAGGGGTTACACTGCAGATACTTTCAGGCCTGGTCTTGCTGTTTCTTGGGAGTGTTCTATAACCTTCAGGGTAGCGGGCCACAATCTGTGCTCTGTGACTTGGCATATTTCTTGGTAGAGTTTGGTAAGAAATTATTCTAAAACAAAAGGAGAATAACTGACATGTAAAAATGAAGGAGAAGAATCGTCTGCCAAATTCTAAATTAGAGTACATTTTGTCTTGAAGTAAAATATATGTCAGGCTGCATTTTTGAAAGATCACATTATTCTATAAGATACAAATCATTAACAAATTTTAATCTGGCTGAGCACTGTAGCTCATGCCTGTAATCCTAGCACTTTGTGAGGCCAAGGCAGGGGGATTGCTTGAGCTCCAGAGTTCAGACCAGCAGGAGCAAGAAGGAGACCCTGTCTCTAAAAATAGCTGGGTACAGTGGCAGGTACCTGTAGTCCCAGCTATTTGGGAGGCTGAGGAAAGAACATTGCTTAAGCCAAGGAGACTGAGGTTGCTGTGAGCTATGATGCCATAGAACTTTACTGAGGGTAACAAAGTGAAATTGTCTCAGAAACAAAACTCCCCAATTTTTAATCTTTTTAAGAAATTCAATTTGACGAACTTAATATACTAAGTAAACAGCATCTATGTCAATTACATAAAAGATAATTAGTTCCACATGATGTATAGTTTGGCTTCACTTAGAAATAAAAATGCCCAAAATCTGGCCGGGTATCCTGGCACGTACCAATAGTCCCAGCTACTCAGGATGCTGAGTCAGGCTGATAACTTGAACCCAGGAGTATGAGGTCACGAGTTGTTTAGCTAACAACTGTCTGCTAATAACTTTATTTTGAACATAGAATGTATCGTGGAATTGTGTATACATAATAATGCAGGTTTCTATTGGGTATTCAAATGTCAGACAAGGGGCCTGGCAAGGTGGCTCATGCCTGTTATCCCAGCACTCTGGGAGGCCGGGGCAGGTGAACTGCCTGAATTCATGGGTTTAAGATCAGACTGAGCAAGAGCGAGACCCCATCTCTAAAAATAGCCAGGCATTGTAACAAGTGCTTGTAGTCCCAGCTACTTGGGAGGCTGAGGCAAGAGAATCACTTAAGTCCAAGAGTCTGAGGCTGTCTGAGGCTATGATGCTAGGGCATTCTACCAAGGGTGACAAACTAAACAAACAAACAAAAAAAGTAGACTGGAAGGGTAAAGACTCAATGTCTTTTAAGTTATTTGACCATACTCTTTTTTTTTTTTTTTTCATACTGTATAATTATCTTTCTATTTTGGGTAAAAACCCACAGTAATTCTGGGGGTCTGTAATTAAGATTTAGCAGCATTATAATTCTAACGAATAACTTAAATATCCTCTTGAGGTAAATATAATATTTTATGGATATTTTGGAACCCCAGTATTAAGACTACACATACATACTGGCCTACATCTA
Source organism: Loris lydekkerianus (assembly GCA_963574355.1). Classification (NCBI taxonomy): domain Eukaryota; kingdom Metazoa; phylum Chordata; class Mammalia; order Primates; family Lorisidae; genus Loris; species Loris lydekkerianus. The sequence goes on along the minus strand of CAUYPK010005040.1, from coordinate 18,217 downwards.
TCACCAATGACTCATGCTGTTTCTTTCTAATGAATTGACCATTACATTTCCAAAGTTCTGAAATGGCCAACAGACCAGAAAAAGATAATTCTTTAGGTTCCTGCTTGCAGCCAACAGCTTCAGCAAACTGCTGGCCTTGATTCAGGGTCAATGACCATATTCTTAATAATCTGGGAATCCTTGGCTAACAATCCAGATGTTAAAGCTCTCTTCTGACCCAAAGACTTGTTAGTAATAATGCAAAAATCAGTATTAATATTACTATGTTTTATACTTTTTTAAAAAAGCTGAGTGTGGTGGCTCATGCCTGTAATGCCCGTAACTTTCAGGTGTTAAGGTGGGAGGATCACTTGAGCCTAGAAGTTCAAGACCAGCCTGGCTATCACAGCAAGACCCATCTCTATAGAAAAATTTAAAAATCAGGTATGTGTGTGCCAGGTGCGGTGGCTCAGACCTGTAATCTTCGTACTCTGGGAGGCTGAAGCAGGTGGATTGTGTGAGCTCACGAGGTCCAGACCAGCCTGAGCAAAAGCACGACCCCATCTCTACTAAAAATAGAAAAACTGAGACAAGAGGATCACTTCAGCCCGGGTTGGAGGTTGTTGTGAGCTATGACACTACAGCACTCTATCCAGGGCAACAGCCTGAAACTCTGTCTCAAAAAATAAAAATGAAAATAAAATCAACTGGGTGTGGTGGCATTTGTCTACTATAATCCCAGCTACTCAGGAGGGCTGCTTGAGCCTAGGGCGTTAGAGGTTGCAGTGAAGTAAGATTACACCACTGCACTTCAGTTTGGTGAAGATTACACCACTGCACTTCAGAGCAAGAACCTGTCTTTTAAAAAAGTTTTTTTATTGTGCTCAGGCATAGTGAACTGAGTACAATCTGAGCTATAAGGTATATTAATAATAAAATCTCAACAAAATTTGTTTCTATTGGGGTAGTAAAATTATTTTCATACAAAAAGGAAGTCTCCTGTTAAACATACCTTCCTTTTCTGAGTTAAAGCATTTACCTAAGGATAAGGCTGTGAAAAGTGTAGTGATACCCTGGGAAAACAGAAAAGTAGGGAAAAGTGCTTCATTAAATACCTGTGAGAGCCAAGTTTTGATTCTTGTCTTCCTACTAAATACTTAAGACTTTAGATGAGTTGTATCTTCTGGGACTCTGAGAATACTGACGGGAGGAGCAAAAGAGAAAAGACCAAGAGACCACATTCCTACACTTTTTTAAATGCTGGGGTTGTAAAAAGCTCAGGGGCTAGCTAGAACTAAAATGCAGGTCTTTCACTTCCTAAAGCAGCACTCTAAATTTAATTATGTCAGCGGTCCTAAGACTGAATTTAACGAAGAATAAAATCATGTTTTTGACTTTGCTAAAGGTATGAATATTATTAAAAATACCTTTACTCATCCACCACAATAATTAAAAATGAAAGGTAACAAAAAATTAGGGAGGACATTATCTGAGAATGCTAGAGAATCCTTCCTATGCCACCAAAATTTAGCTGAATGGCCAGGTGAAAGTTTTTAAAGCTTTCTTTTCTCATTTAGAGATGATTTGATGTTTAAATTACTGTAAAGCAGTGGTTTTTGTGGGAACTGTATTAAAGGGCTGCGGCATTAAGAAGGTTGAGAACCACTGCTGTAAAGCTTTTAAATCCCATGCCTTATTTTGTATTTGAAGTATTTCTAGTTCCTTCAACCATTTCTCCTAAACTAAATTTCCTTAATTATGCTGGTTGTTTTTCAGGGTTTTAATGTCTCAAAAACAGCCTTGTTCACAAGTGGACAAAGTGCGCTGAGACAGGAACCACCATGTTTAGGTCAACCATCAGATGAATTTGGGCATGTAGTGAAGGAGTAGGTGCCCGATGAACACTTTCACATAACCAGTACAAAGAGTTCAATTCCTTAAGGCTTTCCCTCCAAGCACATTTCTCTGTAACATAAAAGTCCAGAACTGGAGAATGTTCAGAGATGACAACCCCATGGCTATCTGCCTAGGAAGTATGCCAGCCAGTAGAAGTTGATTCAAGAGATTCTGGCCTAGTACTAAAGCCATTTTCCCTGACACGCCTTAGTTTATTTGGCCATTCATAAATTCCAGAAATACTATAGGAGCCCTATTATGCAAAAGGCTCTAGAGTAGCACTGTCAACCCATCATACGATCATCAACAGCAGGCTGTGCTTGCTGTTAGTAAGCTTGGTTAATTTGTGGCTACAAAGTATGAAAAGCTCTTCGGTCATCTTTGAAACCACTTTTGTGGAATTTTAATAAAAAATTAGGTTATAATCAAGTCAATTTATTTTCATCCCATATACTTTCTAGCATTTTACGACCTGTTTTTCAAAACTACAATTTCCTTCAGTGATAGTCTCCAAAGAAATTCAAAGTAAGCAAAGTGTGATTTACTTTTAAGTGAAAGCTTAAGAAATGAACACTGCACGTTCCTTCATCAGGTTCGGTGGCTCATTCACCAGCAGCTGCCTGTAAAACACCATGAGAACCTTGTCTGTTTGATTCTGCCAAGCACACCATGTGTCTTAACCCTGCCTACCACTCACAAAGAAACTTTAAAGCTTTGTTCACAGATGCAGTGAGCTACTATCTGACTAAATTTTAAACCTTTTTCTTCCCAGGATGGGCCTGCCAAACAACAATGACAACTACAACCAAAAAATAGCCGGGTGTTACGGCGGGTATCGGTAGTTCCAGCTACTTGGGAGGCTGAGGCAAGAGAATTGCCTAAGCCCAAGAGCTGTGAAGCCAGGGCACTCTACCATGGGTGACAAAGGGAGATTCTGGCTCTAAAAAATAACAAAAAAACAAAACAACCAACCTAAAACCAGCCTTCAGAATCCGTTGGTCTGTGTTCAAAAGAAAAAAAGTCACAGAAGGATGTTACACATTTTAGTTATAACTATTAAGAAACCTAAAACTAATATTTATACTTAATTTAAAAAAACACTTGCTTTTTAGATATTTGCTGAAACTCTCTATATATTTTTAAACTTAAAGCATGATTATAGGAAAAGTGATTCTTCTTTGAACTGAGATTTAACTGGTAGATACAGATTCAGCAAGTCTTCTGATTTGGTTTTTATTATTTCCCTGTAAGTGAATACTGTGTGGAGGACTTTCAAACATTCTCTAATTTTTCCCCCTAGAACTACTTCCTGCTTTTCTGTCTAACCAGATTTCATTTATTTTCCTGTTAGTAGCATGAGTTTATTATTCATTTTTGTCATTCCAATCAACAGTAAGTAATCTACTTTTATTGATTCATCAACACATTTATTCACTCAAATGTTTGTGATTTATTTATGATTATGAAGTGAAAAGTATTATCTCATTGGTTCTTTAACGTGTAATTCCTTAATTACTGGTAAATTTTAGCATTTATTCACATGTTTTTCTTTTTGAAAATTGACAAAAGCTATATATATATTTGTAGTATACAATATATTTTCAAATATGTATATATTATGGAATGGCTAATTTAAATATGCATTACCTCACATTAAATATGCATTATCTCACTTCTCTTTTTGGTGCTAAGAACATAAAATCTCTCAGCAATTTCCAAGTATACATTGTTAAACTACATTCGCCACTGTACAATATGGCGAATTAGAGAAATCTGTACAAAGATTTCTCTAATTTTATTTCTGAAATAGCAAATATTTCTCATAATTCTCCCTTGGGAAAACTGGAAAACTGAGAATTGAGAGTGGAGAAAAAGAAAACTGAGGTGCACAACATATCACCAGGAGGGTATTTTTGCAGGTTTGGGGGAAATACCAAAAGATGAAGCCAAGTGTACCCGGGCTTTTGAGCTACACTTCCGAAAGAAGACTTATAGTGGCTGACATCTGTAGTTGCCAACTTAGCACAACTGAAGGAGCTTTCCTGTACCCCAGAATTGCCACCATTCAAATAAATCATCAATGTCATTGTTTACAGGTTTTCTACTACTGAGAAGAGTCAAAATACTTCTGTAACATTTTCTTTTTAAATTTTAGAGACAGGGTCTAGCTGTGCTGTTCAGGCTAAGGTATATCCCTCACTGCACCCTCAAACTCCTGGGCTCAAGGAATCCTCCTGCGTCAGCATTCTGTGTAGCTGGACTATAGATGTATGCCACCATACCCCAGCTAATTAAAAAAAAGAGACAAGGGCTCATTATGTTGCCTATGTTAGTCTTGAACTCCTGGCCTTAGGCAATCCTCCTGCCTTAGCCTCCCATGTATTTGGGAGTACAGGCTTGAACCACTGCACCTAGCTTAACTGGACCTCTTTTGGATTCCTTTCTCTGCTCATTATCAATGCTGCAGCTTTGCATATCTAAGCCATGATATGCACGTCATGCTTATATCTTACATTGCATTTCACTTTTTCCAGGTTTCCCTGAACTCTGCACCCTTATGATTATGTTGGTTATCCTGAAATCTGTTCTTATAGCACCCTGTTCTTCCTTCATTGTACTCGTCACACTGTATTGCATTTGCTTAACTGTCTCATGTGCCAGACAATCATCTTTGTGTGAAGCTGGACTGTATTTTTTCATTATTTTACTTTCTTGCTCTACTATTATTATGTAGTAGTTATATAATAAATTATATGAAGAAAAGGTACACACATGAATGAATAAATGCTAAGGAGAACAAATTTAATAACTTAGTCATATGTATTTTGATTTAAAGAAAACCCAGGAATGAGGCTGAGAATTAGAAAGCAACAGGCCTTCACTACCTCCACATTACTCATCTCAAGAAATCCTTTTAATGCACCAAGCCATAGTCAGAGGAGGGCAAAGGAGAGGCTGGAGACAAGTTTTCACTGGTTAATCATAGCTCTGAATTTTAGCAGGTGATAGCAGTGGAGAAACAAGACAGGGGTGAAGTGAGAAGAATGGGCTTGCTTCTTCTCTTATCCAAAACGAACTTGATAAGGAGCAGTTGGGTCAGGATGGACTTCTCGCCATTAGCACAGATGGGTGACAGAACAATGAGAGACAAAGAAAACATACTTGTATCTGATCACTATAAACAAAAGACATAGTAAGGAAGCTGTAATGCTACATATCTAAAATACAATTTATTTTATTTGTTTTGAGACAGAGTTTCACTGTTATCCTCAGTAGAGTGCTGTCGCATCACAGCTCACAGCAACCTCAAAGTCTTGAGCTCAAGTGATTCTCTTGCCTCAGCCTCCCAAGTAGCTGGGACTACAGGTGCCCATCACAACATTCAGCTATTTTTTTTAGAGACAGGGTCTCCCTCTGGCTCAGGCTGGTCTTGAACTCATGACTTCAGGCAATCCACCCGCCTTGGCTTCCCGGAGTGCTAGGATTACCAGTGTGAGCCACCTCACCCATCCTAAAATACAATTTAAACCAGTACTTTTAATCAGAGGTTCAAAAACAATGTCTACAAACACAGCATCACAGAAACCTAGGTTTACAATGACAAGCCACTTACCCCCTGGTTTCTTCTTCATGACCTCTCCCCTTCTGGATTTTAATCCACTGTTCCAACTGCTGCATTGAATTCGTTCTCTGTAAGACTCGATCGGTCTCTGTGTGTAAGGGCACTGTATTGGGGTGATTTCCACCTCTAAAATCTGCAAGGCTAACATTGACTGTTTTGTTCTCTAAACTATTCACATTGATTGGTCTATAGTGTGCAGTCTGAGCTGGGCATGCTGACCCGCTATCATGTTCAGATGGCAGAGAATTCAACTTTACACTATTAATTTTTGTTAAAGGTCTATCTTGACCATCCTTCTGAAATCCGTATTTTTCAGCTTCTAAGGCCTTTTTTTCTTCAATTTTGGTTATTTCCTTGTTTTTCTGATTGTTTTGGATCTCTGGTTTAATCAGCACTCTGTGGTTGGGAATGTTATTGGTTTCTTTACTTGGTGCGTTTTCAGATGTAATCTTGTCTACTCTGAAATCAGAGAAGAAAATCATAATAAACAAGATGAAATAAAGCATAAATTGTTTCTGGATTTAATCTAGAAAAAATCTGACTTAGATTGGGGTGGGGTGAGGAACTGGAAAGCATCACAGAGGACAATTTGTACAAATTCCCAGTGCTGTGGTTTTAACATTTAAGCTCAACAGCAGAATGTGTTGCAGAAAGGGGAAAGAAAACAAACACTGTTTAAAAGTACTGTACTGGAGGAGAAAAAGTGACCTATGGCTCACTATTAGAAATCTGGAAATTAAAGCAAGTAAGACTGCCCTATGACAGTTAAATCACAAAATCCATACTTAAAGGACGGTAGTGGCTGGTACCTCAACAGGGCCGCCAGCCAGGAGGGGTCGCTCATCATGAGACAAACACGAGTCTGTTATAGAAATGGCTGTTGCAGGAAATTATAGTCTGATGCTATCAAAGATCTGAACCGTATGACTAACTCTCTTTATATTTAAGAGGACGGGAGTATGGTTTTAGAGCAGACTCTTGAAGCCAGACTACACGCATTCAGTTTCCAATTCTCCTCTCAGTAGCTGCGTCTTTGGGCAAGGGACAGAAAACGGACAGCTCCTGAACTTCCTCTTTGGTAAATGGGTATAGCTGCTGTGAGAACCAGACATGAGCTAATGAACGGCTGGCACAGACCTTATTTATTATTCCATCTCATCAAGCGATTCTAGATTGGACTCTGTCGTTCCTTACTGTTCTGTCCACCGGAAGAATGTGCTCAATTGTATGTGGCTGGGGCAACGCTTTTACTGCTCATGATCCCAGGTTCTAAGTTTAGGTATTCCTGATAAGAATTAGCTTCCCGGAGCCCAATCATTTCCAGCCTCTGACAAGATGAAATAGATTGCCTGAACCTGCTTGATGCTGCCCAGATCATGCCATTCTGGGAGGCCTCTCAGGAGCTGGCTGACCTTCCACATCTCAATATATAATTATTCTTCCATCCTAACTGTGGCATTGCTACCAATTTTTATGATGTGTGAAAAATACATACATCTATATGTGCATACAAAATCTATATTCAACTATAAAATGAAGATATAGGAGCTGGCCGACCTTCCACATCTCAATATATAATTATTCTTCCATCCTAACTGTGGCATTGCTACCAATTTTTATGATGTGTGAAAAATATATATATCTATATATGCATACAAAATCTATATTCAACTATAAAATGAAGATATATATAGACACAGATTTTACATAATTTGGAATATGGTCATGGAGGAAAAAAATGTGATGGAGTAAAGTTCTGAACTATCCATATACAGTAGAACATCCATAGGTGAACACCTTCCGACACTGACCACTTCCTTAAGCTGACCTAGACCAGACATAACACCAAATACTCAATGGAAGTTCCTGATGTTGGTCTCTTGGGTGGTCAACTCACAGAGGCTCTACTGCATTTAGACTAGATATAAACCACAGCTTCCAGATTGGATTCAGCATTAGACACCGGGAAAGTTGGGAACTTAATTGTTGAATGTTAAATACCAAAATACCTGAAAAGATATAAAAAATTATTTATCTCTAGTCTATCTAAACTATTATTTTAAATTAGAACTGTGGTGGCATTTTCCCCATTTCCCCCAAAGATTTTATCATTTAAGAAATAATCAAAAAGATATCTATGATGACTTTTCTCTAAATAGAACAAAGCTGACTTAGGAAAGTATGCTAAGGTAAGTAATATAAACCTGTGATCTAACTTTAAAAAGTGACATTTAAATTACTGTAGAAAATACACGGAGATACATAAAATGAAAATAATGGGCCTAGAGAGAGATCATTCATCAAATGTTTATTAGACTTAAAATTAACCCCTCCATATACTTACGAAATAAAATACTATAAAAACGAGATGCTTTCACTTTGAATGACTTAAATAGGGTGGGATGAAAATGCCAATGGGTAGGCAGGGTGCAGTAGCTCACGCCCTTAATCTCAGAACTTTGTAAGTCTAAGGTGGAAGATCGCTTGAGGACTGGAGTTCAAGGCTACCCTCAGCAAAATTAGCCAGGCATGGAGACACACGCCCATAGTCCCAGTACTCAGGAGGCTGAGGCAGGAGGACTGCTTGAGCCCAGGAAGTGGAGGTTGGGGTGAGCTATGATAATGCTACTGCACCCTAGCCCTGGCAACAGAGTAATTATTAATAATTATTATTGTTAATTAATTAAGTAAAAATTCCAACAGGTTGGCAACATTCCCTTATTCTTTCCTAACTCAGCAAAATACACCAAACACAAATGACTGAAAATTGTGTGGGCACATAACCAATGAACTGTTAAGTTCCTTGTAGACTATCATCTTTATCACTTCAAATGAAATGAAAAATGGAAAGAAGCTGAAATTCTAAGAAAAGTATAACATATAATAGAATAATCTAGAAATAAATATTTTAGTTATTACATTGATTTCTGTAGTCCAAATAATTCCCTAAAAATTTGACTCTAAAGTTAAAATTATAGATGATTACCAATTAAGTCTCTTCACCTATACATTTCCAGTTATTAGTCATAACCACTTCATCTTTATGTTTATTCATGTAATTTTTAGATGTGGAACCCCACAAGTAATTTTCCTTACATTGACTCCTGACCTAGAATATGCATATGATCGAGGTGTTTGTTCTTAAATATAGATGTCCAAGAATGCTAGCCTGCACCCTCTTTTCTTTTCTTTCCATGTTTTTGTCCAGTTCTAATTACTACTTATTGGTTAATTTAGATTCACTATTAACAAAAAATAGCTCAAAATACAGAGCATTAACTTAAGTCTTTCACCCAAAAAATTTTATTAAAATGCACACTAAAAAGAGAGAAAAACAAAAAAAAAAGAGCTAAAGATTTACACTGTAACAATCTCTAATTTCCTGAAAGGAGGGGGGGAAAGACCAAATTTGCACATTATCATCTTTCTTATGTATGTGCCCAAACATCAAACAAAACTTAGTGGCATCGTAAATCTTTCTTCTATTATAGGACTATAATTTTTTTTTTAAAAAAAGCACATTATTCAACCACTATTTGTAAAGTTTAAGGAAGATTTTCTCTAACTCTTAACATAAAAACATAATTAAATTAACTTCATAAAATACATTCTCCTCTGAGATTTAGGGTCTTAAAAAACATATCTCAAAGGATAAAAATCTTTGTAGCTTTAAGGTAACAATGAAAAACGTACTTACCGGAAATTAAAGGTAATTCTGTAAGAAGAAAGAACATTCAGTTTGAATGTTAGGATTCTGGAGTCACCCCAATACACTGATAGGTGAAAATGGGTGAACAGGAAAGTGGAATAAAAATGTAGGTGGTATCCCAAACCAATAAAAGGTGTATTAATACACAACATGAATTACTCCTTGATTTCAAAGGAAAAATGGTATTATATCATGACTATTAAAATGATATGCACTATGATAATGACATACTTGCAAGCCATGGAATAAAATGGAAGTGGAAATCACCATTATTTTTCCTATAAGCCTTTACCTTTTCACAGGTTCTGTCTGTACCAAGGCAGCATCTAACATGGCTTTCATCCACAACTCCATTTCCTTTCCTGTATCAGTGCAGAAATAATAGGTCCGCATGTTTGGATGGGCTGCCTGATTGAAAACGACATAATCATTTTAAATAAAAACATGGGACCTGTAAAAGAAAAAGAAAAAAAGATAAGCGGTTCCTTACATAGATTGCTGCTATCAAATTTCAAAAAAAGCAGATTTTTCTTTTACATGAAATACAGAAATAACTCAAAAATGTAACTATTAGTATTGAAAAAGATCTAATGCTAAGTTTTTTCTCCTAACTTAACCCGTTTTTAGTTGTGTGTACTCTTAAAATTTTTTCTTTTTAAAGTGTATGAAAATATTTACACTACATTGTTGATTGCAGCTCAATTAACAGTTGCCAAAATGTGGGAACAACCTAAATGCCCACCAGCCCAGGAATGGATTAACAAGCTGTGGTATGTGTATACCACGGAATACTGTTCAGCCATTAAAAAAGATGGAGACTTTACATTTCTTGTATTACCCTGGATAGAGTTGAAACACATTTTTTTAGTGAAGTATCACAAAATGGAGAAGCAAGAATCCAACGTATTCAATACTAATTTGAAGCCAGTAGATGAACTAATACAAGTTCATGTAAGAGAAAAACTCAAATCAATTCAAAGTGGGGGGCAGGGAACAAGGGAGCAAGGAGATGGGAGGAGGGAGGGGGATGGTGGGCTCCCATTTAGTAGGTACAATGTTAGGGTATACGGCACACCTCTTGGGGGTGGGACACAATTACAAGAGGGACTCTACCTAACAAATGCAACAAGGCAAGCATTGTAACCTAATTCTCTGTACCCTCTAGTTGAACTGAAACAATAAAAAAAAGTGTGTAGAAAGAAAAAGAGATCCCTGTTCCATCTATACATCTCTAGCAATTTTCACTTACTGCAATTCACTTCTCTTTATTAAAGATAATATTCCACAGCAACTAGCAACAAAATTAATTGAAATGTATTAATGCAGTGGTTCTCAACCTATGAGTCACAACCCCTTTTTAACAATGAAAATATGTTGCGGCATTAGGAAGGTTGAAAACCACTGTATTGCACTTCCCCCTCGTGTCAGCAATTTCTTTAGTCCTCAAAACGTATTGCTGTTATTTTGCAGAATGCTTATAGTCATCTATAAGGAATCACAAAAAAGTTTTAAATCTTTCTCTTTTTTTTTTTGAGATAGAGTCTCATTATCACCCTCGGTAGAGTGCCTTGAAGTCACAGCTCACAGCAACTTCAAACTCTTGGGCTTAAGCAATTCTCTTGCCTCAGCCTCCCAAGTAGCTGGGACTACAGGCTCCTGCCACAATGCCTGGCTGAGAGTTTTAAATCTTTTAAACTTCTAGTTTTTCAAGTTTCAGAGTTAAAAATGTAAATATTTTGGAGTTCAAGAGGAAGGAGTATATAGCCAGCAAGGACGTTTTTCCCTTATGGTGCTTTAATCTGTCTCTGTACCAGAGTAATAGAGGAAAACAAAATGAAATGATGCTGATGAGAGATGCCCACCACACCTGCTGTGAGCACTGGACACTCATCTTGACCCTTAGTCTGACAAGGCATAGATGGGCAGCAGTAATAGCTGTATCAAAGCAGAAGGGAAAAAAGGTCAAGGTGGAGAATTCTAAGGGGAAAACATTCTTAATCTCCATTATAATACACCTGTAACGGTTTCCTATTAGACGTTCAAAGACAAGGAAAAAATACTACTTCAACCTAGAATGAGGTAAAAGGGAAGGGGGGAAGGAATAGTATGAATGTTTAATGGGAGCAAAAATACAGTTAGACAGAAAGTGACTATAATCAACAAGTTAGGGCATACTTAAAAATAACTAATAAAAGTATGAATTGGTATGTTCTCTTTTTTTTTTTGGAGACAGAGCCTCAAGCTGTCGCCCTGGGTAGAGTGATGTGACATCACAGCTCACAGCAACCCCCAACTCCTGGGCTCAAGCGATTCTCCTGCCTCCACCCTCTCAAGTAGCTGGGACTACAGGCGCCCGCCACAATGCCTGGCTATTTTTTGTTGCAGCCATCATTGTTGTTTGGCAGGCCTAGGCTGGATTCGAACCGCTAGCTCAGGGGTATGTGGCTGGCGCCCTAGCTGATTGAGCCACAGGCGCCAAGCCTGAATTGGTATGTTCCTAACACAAAGAAATAATAAATGCTTGAGGTGATAGACACTCCGATTATTCTGATTTGATTAATTCACATTGCATGCCCATATTAAAATATCACATGCAACCTATAAAGATGTGCAACTCTTATGTACCTATAATAATTAAAGATTATAAAAAAAGAATGAGGTATAGGATAGAGTACTAAGTATACAGTTACCCTGCTAAATAAAAAGAGATGAGAGAAATAGATCTGGAATCACACACTTTATTCTGAGATCTTGACAATCTGCTTTATCTAAGATGTCAAATTAGTTTCTTCAAAAATTTATTTTAGGATACAAATAATTTCAATAAGCACGCTCATCAAAATAATTATATAACTAAGAAATCTCATTTGACTATGTAAGAGAGATAAAATTATCTATGGAAATAACTCAAAACCATGACAGTATCACAGAACTCTGTAAGTAGGATTTTAGAAAAATGCATGAAGACCACTGCCCGTATTTGTGATCAATAAAAGAAACACACTGGGCTAGTGGTACGCTGATAAGATCCAGTTCAAGCCAAGACTCAGACACCAACAAACCCACTCATTTTTGCCATCTGTCCACTGGCAATATTTACTAGATGATACCTAAGTACCTAATCTAGCTTTAAGTTCCACACTTGAGTTCAGTAACTATCTGGTAAGTTTCTACTTACCATTTTGGTAAGCCATGGCATCAATGTCAACAGACTCTGTAATGAAGTAGCTCATAAATTCAGAGGAAACATCACCAAGAACAGAGAATTTGAAACAGCAATTACTATTCTTGTTACAGACAAAATGAAATTAAAATCAAACCAAATAGTTAGAGAAAATATATTTTTATTGCTATTTAAATATTGTAGTATTTTTTTTAAGAGTGTTAAGCACCCAGCAAAATAGTACCAACAGTACAAATCCAAGAAGTATTTGCTAAATGGATAAGCAAAGAAACAAATTTAAACCCACTGCCAAATAATAGTGTTAATATCACAGAGGCCTACTGTATCCTTTATAAAGTTATTATTTTAAGTTTTCAGTATTAACTTTTGTTATAACATCTCAAAACATTTACTTCCATTTCTCTAGTTTACACTGTTGATAAAGTCTATTTTGTTAAAATTCACTTAAGTATGAAGCTACTCCCCCTTTTATCTTGAGTTTTTTGCTTAAATTACCTTCATTGAAGCCATCTGTTACCCAAACCCATTAACCCACTCAAACTATGCCTTTCCACTCTTTTCTCCATAGCTAACAGAGTAACACATTAATTAGCAAAAGTTGTAAATCAGCTACAGTCCTACTGAGTAGTGTTTAAAAGTGGATGGAAATTTAAAATTAAATCAATTCTGTAACGGGATAGACATTTTCATTATTAAATAGCAGTGTATGTAATCCCTATTTCCCTCCTTCCCCTTAAACCCTTTAGAGCTCTTAATCCTTTTTTGGTGGGGAAGGCGTTGAGACAGAGTCCCACTTTGTTGCTCTCAGTAGAGTACTGTGGCATCACAGCTTACAGGATCCTCAAACTCTTGGGCTTAAGTGATTCTCTTGCCTCAGCCTCCCAAGTAGGCGCTCACCACAACACCCGGCTATTTTTTAGAGATGGAGCCTTGCTCTGGCTCAGGCTGGTCTTGAACTGCCTGCCTCAGACTCCCAAGTGCTGGGATTACAGGCGTGAGCCACTTCACCCACGCTCTATAGCTCTTAATTCAAAACTGAGTTAAAAAACAGGTGACCTCTACAGTTTACTTTAGTCATAATCACAAAGCAAAAATGCAGAATGGTTTTGAAAACAAAAATTACACAAATTAGCATTAAAGGGACCTTCTACTTGAGAGTGAATCACAAACCATGGATGGAGATGAGTCAGGGGAAGGGATCTTAGGTCTGCTCGGATTTAACACATTGACTACCACACTAGAAAAACATTTTTTCCCTTGGGGCCATGGTGTTTTATTAGGTCAAACACATTAACTGCCTTGTGAGTTGTATTTAACGCATGCTACTTTTGAGCCTACAGTCTTGTGAAGCACACACAATTCACATGTCTCTTGACCTAATAAAACACCGTGGCTCCAAGGAAATGATTTTTTTCCCTAGTGTGGCCGTCAGTGAGCAAGAGATGTGCTTACACTACACTCAAACCTAGTGTAAGTTAAATAAAACTCAAATAGCAGTTAAAGTGTTAACAAGAGCAGATATAAATCTCAACTTGAATATTCTCTGTAAAGTATCTGATGACCACAACATAGTTAGACCCAAGAATATCTTAGTAATTATTCTGTAAGTTCATAAACATATCGTGTTGCAAAACTCAAGTTGTCTCACATAGTACTTTCCCCTTAAATTTAATCACAAAAGAGTTCAAACATATGACAACCTTGAAAGAACAGCAGAGATTACCAGAATACCATAGTTATATTCATCAATCATTACGATTGTGACATGTTTGCTTTAACTAGAACCATCTGAAAACATCGGATACAGCTAACCCCTAAATACTTCAGCAATGCTTCCTAATTAAAGAGAAATTCTCCTACAAAACTGAAAAACCATTAATACATTTTAAATATAAAAACTATTATAATAAATCTATAAATCAATATCCATTTTAATCAACACAAGTTTTAAACACAGAATTAAAAAGAATGATTACTTCCTTACCTTAAAAGCATATTTGCGATTAATGTGATCCTCAGAGGTAAGCATGGCTATCTGAAAACTTGGTAATAGTATGCTTCCCAGAATACCCTCTTCTTTCTCATCTAAGAGATAATTTAACATGTGATTAGAATTTTTAATGTTCTCATGGAGCAGAATAAAATTTTCTCAAGATCTGTTTTGGCCAAATCAAAAAGGTTATTGCATAATATATAAATGAACATGTTCATGTTTAAGCAGGTCTTTGCAAGGCTTTAAATGAAAATATGAAATAGCAGTAGGATTTATATCTCTTTATTTTCAATGAGCTCTCCTATCCTAAGTGAACAGTGAATTGATCCCACACCTCTAAAAATTGTCACACATAAAAATAGCGTACACTTGTTTGGTACATTTATGACATTTTACAAAACCCTTTTGAATGTGATTCACTGAAAATATATTAACATTTAAGTAATGGCACACAAACTTTAAAGAATTAATTTACACACATTGCTGGTAGGATTTAAATGCCCAACCATTCTCACTTCAGATAAATACACAGCTCACTTGCTTACATCCTTCAGTCTTTGCTCAAAGTGTCATCAACAAAATCTTTTTCTTGACTATTGTTTTTTAAAACTATCTCTATTCTCCTCTGGGAATGTTACCATTTCCTAAACTCAATTCCTTTGCCAAATTGTGTGTTTTACTCATTATTATTATTATTTTTGAGACAGAGCCTCAAGCTGTCACCCTTGGTAGAGTGCCATGGCATCACAGCTCACAGCAACTTCCAACTCCCGGGCTCAAGGGATTCTCTTGCCTCAGCCTCCCAAGTAGCTGGGACTAAAGGCGCCCGCCACAACACCCGGCTATTTTTTGGTTGCAGCTGTCATCGTTGTTTGGCAGGCCTGGGCTGGAGCTCAGGTGTATGTGGCTGGTGCCTTAGCCGTTTCAGCCACAGGCGCCGAGCCTGTTTTACTCATTATTACTATTTTTTGTTTTTAGTATTTTTCTCCATTATGATGCCTACCCTGGTCTCAAACTCCTGGCCTCAAGAGAGCTTCCTGTCTACACCCCAAAAGTGCTGGGAAACTACAGGTGTGAGCCACTGTGCCCAGCCCATGAAGATAATTAGAATGAAAATATATGCTAAAAAAAAGTTGAATATATGAATACATATTTTAAACTAGGCTATAAAAATTCTATATTTTTTCTTTTTTTAGAGACAGAGTCTCACTTTATTGCCCTTGGTAGAGTACCATGGCATCACAGCTCACAGCAACCTCCAGCTCCTGGGCTTAGGTGATTCTCCTGCCTCAGCCTCCCGAGTAGCTGGGACTACAGGAGCCTGCCACAATGCCCCACTATTTTTTATTGCAGCTTGGCCGGGGCCGGGTTTGAACTTGCCACCCTCGGTATATGGGGCCGGTGCCCTACCCACTGAACCACAGGCACCGCCCAAAATTATATGCTTTTAAAAACATTTAACTTTGAAGGTTTCCTTTTAGAAGGCATTTTGATGTAAAACAGAGTAGTACAAATAAATTACAGGCCTTTGAGGGAAGCACATAATATATACCTAGGAAAATGAGAAAACATTACTCTTGACACAGCATAGATTCACAATATTAACTTGCTGCTTGAGGGCAGGTATGTTTATGAAACTTGAAATATGTAGTTCATTGTTATAAACCCAAAAGACAAGCTCATAAAGCTGTGCATCAGGTTGAATTTACCAATGAGAAAAGCCACACAAGGAAAATAATTCTTTTTATTCTTGCTCGGTGTGTTTTATTTATTTCCTACTAATTTCTAGAGTATGTGGTAAAAATTCCAAAAGGGAAAAAGTTACATTAAATGTTTTTTTTTTTTTTTTTCCCCCTACAACTTTTCTTCAAATAATGGAACAAAGTTCTGCTATTACTATACTATGCTCATTCAGGTACAGTTCATTAATACAAAAAGAATGAACAAAAGTTCAGATTCAGTCTAAAAGGTAAAAAAAAATGTTGAAAAGTAGTCATCAATTATGGAATGGAGACAATCTGAAAGAATGAGTCAGACCTTAATTTTTAATCCAATTTTATATTTATATAATAAAGGGTGTAATCAGATATAGCTCATGAAGTCATCTTTATTAAAAATCATTTTAACCAAATAATATATTCTTCTGTGTTCCCTAACAAAATTGTATTTCCTAAAGTTGCTTCAGAATATCATAGCACAGAGGGATTTCCCTGGATTACCTGACAATTGTTTTCCAGCCCAACACTATCTGGCTGTGAGATTTGGGGCAAGTTATTGATGCTTGATAACTGTTTCATCATCCTTAAAACTGGGAATAACAGAACTTAGCTCAAAAGATTGTTATGAGGGTTAAATGAATTAATACACATAAAGAACTCAGCAAATAGTTGTGCTCAATAAATACTGCCATTCTAATATAAAATAAATGCACAGCATATAAAATCTTCATCTTCTATCAAATGATCATCCTAGAAGTTCTTTACTACAGCCTTCAAATGTTCCCTGTCCTGATATTATTCTATTTAGTTATATAATTAATTATAAAACCTGACCTAAGTACTGTTTTACCTTCTATCATCTTGAGTGTTTCACAGACTGCCAGGCAAAGAGTAGGCACAGAGGAGTGTGTGCAGAATGAATGAACTTGCCACAGGATCAGCTGAGGCTTTTTTGAGAAGGCATGGCTGCTCACTTTCTCTCTCTGCCCTATTTCCCTTCCTTTCCTTTCTTGCCACAGCTGGTGGTTACCAGAACACTCCCTAGTAAATCTCCTACATACCAGTCTCCATTACAGAGTTTGCATCCTAGGGAACAAAACCTGAGATAGGAGTCATAAAATCTCAACATTTTATTGGATTCAAGTGACAGTTCAGATTTCCCATTGTTACTTAGGTTAAAGTACAAGATAAGAAATATAATTATAGCTGGGTAAATATTACCAATTTTCATTTCCAACCTGGAATGCTTTAATACTCTGTTAACAGCTCCCTGGTCCTATTATTGCATTCAAGATAAAGAGTTTAAATCATTAGGGTGGCAAACAAATGCCCTGTTGTGCCTACATCTGCCTTTCAAGCCTTAACTTTTGCTGGGTCTTCCAACAATGCAAGTTCTACATATAGTTTTACAAATATACCAAGCATACTCATGCTTTGCACATGAGAAGCCCTTTGCCCAAATCACATTTCTTTCCTAATCCTTTCCTTGCACAGCCCTGGCCAACTCTCATTCAGCCTAACTCAGCATTTACTATGCTATTCTTTCCAGCTTCCTTCCTAATCTGTGAGTTCTACAAGGACAGGGTTTATTTTATTCATTTTTGCATCTTCATATGGCATTGGGTGCATCAAAAGAGCTCACTGGCAAGCTACCACCTTAGTCCAGGTCTTTATCACCACCACACAGTAGCGCCTAACTAGTCTCTCCAGTCCTTTCTTTCTCCTTTACAATCTATTCTCCAATAGCAACAGCTTGAGTGAGCTTTTTAAGGGATACCAAAGCATATCATTCTTATGCTTGAAAACACTCAATTGTTTCCTTATGGCATTCACAGTAGAATCCAAGCTCTTAAAAAAAGTCCTACCTGGAGTTCTCCATTTCTCCCACCTCTTTTTCTATTGCTAGCCTCCCAGTTCAGTACACTGGTTTCTTTCTGCTTCTTCGACAATCCTAAACACTCTCCTATTTGCACTATATAATATATATAATAGTGCCTTTGCACTATTCACCCCCCCCCCCCCAATACTACCCGCCCGGGCCTGGTTTTAATTTAGATGTTTGGTGTTTATATAGGCACAGCGGGTGCCCGGGGAAAGTGGGGGTTGCCCCCTGCGC
>CAUYPK010005039.1:0-11078 GCA_963574355.1 Loris lydekkerianus | reverse complement strand
AGCATCTGCAGTTTTGAGATTTTGTGATGTGGGCCATTCTCACTGGGGTTAGATGGTATCTCAGGGTAGTTTTGATTTGCATTTTTCTAATAATTAGGGATGATGAGCATTTTTTCATATGTTTGCTAGCCATTCTTATGTCTTCTTTAGAGAAGGTTTTATTCATGTCTCTTGCCCATTGATTAGGGGATGGTTGGTTTTTTTCATGTGGGTTAATTTGAGTTCTCTATAAATACTAGTTATCAAGCTTTTGTCTGATTCAAAATATGCAAATAATCTTTCCCAGTGCATAGTTTGTCTATTTGCTTTGGTTGTTGCCGCTTTAGCTGTACAGAAGCTTTTCATTTTAATGAAGTCCCATTTGTTTATTTTTGTTGTTGTTTCAATTGCCATGGCAGTCTTCTTCATGAAGTCTTTCCCCAGGCCAATATCTTCCAGTGTTTTTCCTATGCTTTCTTTGAGGATTTTTATCATTTCATACGTTAAGTCTTTAATCCATCTTGAATCAATTTTAGTGAGTGGAGAAAGGTGCAAGTTAAGTTTCAGTCTTTCACATGTGGATATCCAGTTCTCCAGGCACCATTTATTGAATAGGGATTCATTCCCCCAGTGTATGTTCTTGTTTGGTTTATGGAAGATTAGATGGCTATAAGATGTTAGTTTCATTTCCTGGTTTTCTATTCAATTCCAAATGTCTATGTCTCTATTTTTGTCCCAGTACCATGTTGTTTTGACCACTATGGCCTTGTAGTACAGCCTAATGTCTGATAGACTGATGGCCCAGGCTTTGTTTTTATTGTTAAGAACTGCCTTTAGCAATATGAGGCTTTTTCTGTTCCATACAAATCAAAGAATTATTTTTTCCAAGTCTTGAAAGTATAATGTTGGTATTTTAATAGGGATGACATTGAATCAGTAGATTGGTTTGAGAAGTATAGACTTTTTTTTTTTTTTTGACACAGAGTCTCACTTTATCACCCTTGGTAGGGTGCTGTGGTGTCACCGCTCACAGCAAACTCCAACTCCTGGGCTTATATGATTAGCTGGGACTACAGGTGCCTGCCACACTGCCAGGCTGTTTTTTTTGTTGCAGTTTGGGCAGGGCTGGTTTCAAACCCACCACCTGGGTGCTGGTTGTATGGGGCCAGCACCCTACCCACTGAGCCACAGGTACCAACAAAGTATAGACATGTTAACAATGTTGGTTTTTCTCAGCCATGAGCATGGTATGTTCTTCCATTTGTTAATATCCTCTGCTTTTTCCTTTCTTAGGGTTTCATAATTTTCTTTATAAAGTTCCTTCACTTATTTTCTTAGGTATATTCCTAGGTATTTCATTTTCTTTGAAGCTATAGTGAAGGGAATTGTGTCCTTAATTAGATTAGCCTCTCATCTTGGCTGTTATTGGCATATAGAAAGGCAACTGACTTGTGGACATTGATTTTATATTGTGAGCATTACTGTATTTTTTGATGAATTCCAGGAGTCCTGTGGTTGAGTCTTTGGGGTTCTCTAGGTATAAGATCATACTGTCAGCAAAGAGGGAGAGTTTGAACTCCTCTGCTCCCATTTGGGTGCCCTGTATTTCCTTCTCTTGCCTGATTATATAGAACTTCCAGCCCGATGTTGAATAGTTATGGTGATAGAGGACAACCTTGTCTGGTTCCAGTTCTAAGTGGAAAAGATTTCAGTTTTACTACATTCAGTAAAATATTAGCTGTGGGTTTGTCATAGATACCTTTGATCAGTGTAAGAAGTGTGCAAACTATGCCTATACTCTTCAGTGTTCTAATTAGAAAAGGATGCTGGATTTTATCGAGTGGCTTTTTCTGCATCTATTGAGATGATCATATGGTCTTTGCTTTTGCTTCTGTTGATATGGTGAATAATGTTTATGGACTTGTGTATGTTAAACTAGGCTTGCATCCCTAGCATGAAACCTACTTGATCATGATGTATGAGTTTTTTGATGATAGGTTATAGTCTCTTGCCTAGGATTTTGTTGAGAATTTTTGCATCTGTATCCATGACTGAAAGTGGTATGAAGTTCTCCTTTATAGTTGGGTCTTTTCCCGGTTTTGGTATCAGGGTGATATTTGTTTCATAGAATGTGTTCGGGAAGATTCCTTCCTCCTCATTTTTTTTGGAATAATTCCTGCAGTATGGGGATAAGCTCTTCTTTAAAGGTTTGATAGAATTCTGGTGTGAAGCCATCCAGACCAGGGCATTTTTTTGTTGGGAAATTTCTTATCATTTCTTTGATCTTAGTGCTTGAAATTGGTCTGATCAGGAGACCTATTTTTTCCTTATTAAGTCTAGGGAGGAGTGTGATTTCAAATATTGATCCATTTCCTTCACATTGTCAAATTTCTGGGCATATAGTTTCTGGTAGTATTCAGAGATAATCTCTTGTATCTCAGTGGCATCTGTTGTTATTTCCCCTTTATCATTTCTGATTGAGGTTACTAGAGATTTTATTTTTCTATTCCTAGTTAGTCTGGCCAAAGGTTTATCTATTTTATTTATTTTTTCAAAAACCCAACTCCTTGTTTCATTAATTTTCTGGATGATTCTTTTGTTTTCAATTTCATTAATCTCTGACTTAATTTTAGATATTTCTTTCTTCTGCTAGGTTTAGGTTTAGATTGTTCTCCTTTTTCCAATTCCATAAGATGGCTTGTGAGTTTGTTGATGCTTTCTCTTTCTCTTTTTTGGATGTAGGCATTGAAATCAATAAATTTTCTTCTCAAGGCTGCTTTTTCTGGATCTCTGTACAGGTTTAGGTAACTTGTGTCTTCATTATTGTTCTTCTCAAGGAAGTTAATGATTTCCTCTTTTATTTCTTCCTATACTTAACTCTCATTCAGCATAAGGTTGTTTAATTTCCATGCCTTTGTGTGGCCTTGAATGTCTTTGTTGGAGTTGAGTTCTACCTTTAATGCTTTGTGGTCTGAGAAGATACAAGGCAAAATTTCAATTGTTTTGATTCTGTTGAAATTTGTTTTGTGTCCTAGGATATGATCAATTTTGGAGAATATTCTATGGGTTGATGAAAAGGATGTATATTCTTTAGCTTTGGGATGGAGTGTTCTACATACATCTATCAAGCACAGTTGCTCTAGGGTCTCAATTAAGTCTTGTATATCTTTGTTTAATTTCTATTTGCAGTGGTTCTCAACCTGTGGGTCATGACCCTTTGGGGATCAAATGACCCTTTGACGGGGGTTGCCTAAGACACCCTGCATATCAGATACTTAAATTACAATTTGTAATGGTAGCAAAATTATAGTTATGAAGTAGCAACAAAAATAATTTTAAGATTGGAGGTTACCACAACATGATGAACTGTATTAAAAGGTTGTGGCATTAGAATCCACTGATTTAGAGGATTTGATCAGCTCTGTAAGAGGAGTGTTAAAGTCCCCTTTTATTATGGTGTTATAGGATATTATATTGTTCAGACTAATTAAGTTCTGTTTCAAGAATCTGGGAGTATTTAACTTGGGTTCATAAATATTCAGAATTGAAATGTCTTCTTGTTCTATTTTTCCCTTGACCAATAAGAGGTGACCATCTTTGTCTTTTCTGAGATTAGTTGCTTTAAATCCACATGTATCTGAAAATAAGATTGCAATCTCTCTATTCCTCTGAATTCCGTTTGCCTGAAAAATTGTCTTCCAACACTTAACTCTGAGTTTTAATTAGTCTTTTCAGGCTAGGTGTGTTTCCTCAGACAGCAAATGGATGGCTTGTTTGCTTAGTTTTATCTTTTGCATCATTGTGGATGTTAGGTGCTGTCCTTTAATTTCTTTTCTTTTCTTTTCTTTTTTTTTTTTTTTAGAACTTTTTATAATATCTACTGACAATGGGGGAAGAGATGAGCTCCATTCTGATTTGTGCAGAGGTACTTGGGTGCTTAAAGGAAGAATGTGGGAGGAGAAGTGTGGGGTTTGAGTAGAGTCAGAATGTCCTTTAATTTCTGAGTGCTCACTTTGCTATTGGTCCACTGTGATGGTCAGTGTGTAAAATAGGTTGCAGTATTTCTTGTAGAAGTGGTCTTGTTGTGGCAAATTTCCTCAATATTTGCATATTAGTAAAAGAATTGATTTCTCCATTAATTTTAAAGCTTAGTTTAGCAGGATATAGAATTCTGTGCTGGAGATTGTTCTGTTTACGTAGATTAAAGGTAGACGACCATCATCTTCTGGCCTGAAAAGTTTCTTTAGAGAAGTCGGCAGTCACCCTGATGGACTTTCCCCTGTAGGTCCATTGGCGCTTACTGCTGGCAGCTTGCAGAATCTTATCTTTTGTTTTGACTTTGTACCGGTACATTACACTTAGTCTTGGAGAAGCTCTATTATAGTGATATCCCCCTGAAAGGAGTATGTCAGAATCTTTGGTGATATTTGGGAAATTTTCATTTATAATATTCTCTAGTCTGGCTTTCATTTCCCTGGGGCATTCTTTTTCCCTTTCTAGAATACCTATAAGTCCTATGTTCGATCACTTCATAAAGTCCCATAATTCTGTCAGTGAATGTTTTGCTTTCTCTCTCTTCTTTTCTGCCTCTTTAACTATCTGAGTTATCTCAAGAGTTTTGTCCTCTACCTCCTAGATTCTTTCTTCTGAATGGTATAATCTGTTGTTAATACTTTCTATTGTATCTTTAAGTTCCCTAATTGACTGCTTCAGTTCCTTCAGCTCTGCTATATCCTTTCTATATTCTTCATATCATTCATCTGTTATTTGATCCTGTTTTTGGATTTCCTTTTGGTTATTTTCAACTTTGTCAGTAATTTCCTTCATTCTTTCCTTCATTGTTTTCATCACTTGTGTTTTAAATTCACCTTCTGTCATATTTAACAGTTCTTTATAGGTGGAATCCTCTGCAGTAGCTACCTCATGGTCCCTCGGGGCAGGGAGGGGGTTTGCTCTAAACTGGTTTTTCACATGACAAGGAGTTTTCTGTTGATTCTTCCTCATTAGTGTTTTCTTTTACCTGTTTCCTTGCCTTAATTTTCCTTTCACTTCCTCTTGCTCTTTAAGTTACCATGCCTCTGGCCTAAGGTTTCAATGAGTACTTTTGGTACAGGACCAAAAGGATGAGGAGACTGAAGAGCAAAGAAGAAAAAATTATTTAAAAAGAAAAGAAAAAATGGCACAGGGCCTGTAGCACACTGGTTACAGTGCCAGTCCTGTACACCAAGGGTGGAAGGTTGCAGCCCAGCCAGGGCCAGCTAAACAACAAGGAGAAGTGAAACAAAAAATAGGTGAGCATTGTGATGGGTGCCTGTAGTCCCAGCTACTTGGGAGGCTGAGGCAAGAGAATCATTTAAGCGCAAGAGTTTGAGGTTGCTGTGAGCTGTGATGCCATGGCACTTTACAAAGGGCAACATAGTGAGACTCTGTCTCAACAACAACAACAAAAATAAATAAAAGAGAGGAGAGGGGGTGAGTAAAAGGGAATATTGACAAAAAGAAGAGAGGCACAGAAAGGGGGAGAGAGGAGTAATAAAGGTGTACAGTCGGGTACTTTGATTCAATCTTAAAATCCCCCAACTTCTGAGAGGTGCTGGATTGGGTGATTACCTTGAGGTCAGCAACTCTTTGTCAGCCTGAGCAGACACAGTATCCCACCTCCACCAAATAGAAAGAAAAGACAAAAATACTAAAAATCAAACCAAAATAAACAGAAAACATTATGGGATAAAATCGAAGGAAAAATCAAATAATAGGGGCAGAAACACTAGCAAAAATGAAGTTCTTATTATTAAAGATGGCAACAATGGAAAATTATATTTAAACTAGAAAAATAAAGAAAGAAAAGAAAAAAAAAAGAAAAATGTAAGAGGAAAAATGTTGAAATTAAAAAAAAAAAAAGCAACAACAAAGCAGTATCTATATCAGCGGTCCTCAAACTTTTTAAGCAGGGGGCCAGTTCACTGGCCCTCAGACTATTGGAGGGCCAGACTATATTTAAAAAAATAAAAAAAGCTATGAAGAAAGTCCTATGCACACTGCACATATCTTTTTTTTTTTTTTAATTAAATCATAACTGTGTACATTAATGTGATCATAGGGCACCAAACACTTGTTTCATAGACTGTTTGACACATTTTCATCACTCTGGTTAACATAGCCTTCCTGGCATTTTCTTAGTTATTGTGCTAAGACATTTACATTCCACATTTACTAAGTTTCACATATACCCTTGTAAGATGCACCGCAAGTGTAATCCCACCAAACTCCCTCCCTCCTCCCTTCCCTCCCTATCCCCCTTCCCCCTATCCTTAGGTTGTAACTGCATTATAGCTTTCATGTGAAAGCCATAAATTAGTTTTATAGTATGGCTGAGTACATTGGATACTTTTTCTTCCATTCTTGAGATACTTTACTAAGAAGAATATGTTCCAGCTCCATCCACATAAACATGAAAGAGGTAAAGTCTCCATCTTTCTTTAAGGCTGCATAATATTCCATGGTGTACATGTACCACAAATGATTAATCCATTTGTGGATCGATGGGCACCTGGGATTTGAGTTGTTTTTCAAATGCAGAGTTGCACAGAATTCTCTGGATAGGCCTGGTAGGAAGCAAAGCAAGGCTTTAATGTCACCATCATTATTAAGTTTAACTGAGTAGAGTCCAGGCTCGCCAGGCTCTGACAACAGTGGTCTTCAATTTCTGGCAGGGGAGCACACACTTTCCCTCTGTCTCATCTCACTTTCGACAATGTAAAAATACCACAAAGACAGACCTCAGCAGAGTACGTTTCTACTGACGACACATTTAAATCTGCAACCATGAAGGGAGTAAAATAATCTGAAATAAAGATGCCTTTGATTTTCTCCATTTCTCCAATCTCAGGTCCTCTCCATGTGGAGTTGAAATGGTCCTTCTTTGAAGCAAAAAATATAAAGTTCTTTATATTTCTTAACAAAAAGTTAACTTATTTGTACCAACTTTACCAACACCTGTGATCTGGGATTCGCACATGAATTACTCAAGTTTCATGAAGGAGAGAAGACAATTAACTACAAAGGGATTTTGTAAAATTGTGCCTAAACTTAGAAGATCAGTTAGTTTCATTCTTTAACTCTATTTCAGTAAAAAGGAAAAAGGCTATCAAGTTACATCATGTTCAACAAGGAAGATGAAGAACTTTCAAGTGTCCTGAAAATTACTATTCTTTGAAATTTGTGAGAGTTTGAATAAGTAAGTTAAACATCCTTAAGAAGTGGTTAGTGAAGCTTTTCATCTGCTTTATGTGCTAAAGAATCTGTAGTCTGGGGCCAAAGGGGTTTCTGTAATTTCAGTCCCGTTTAAGTGCAACTGGTGTCTCCTTTGTTAATACAGTTCCACTAAAAATTTTATGGGGAATTACACTTCTACCCTTGATGGAGTAGTAGGAACCAAACTTACCTAAAACAGAACAAAGTACAGTTGAAATATCCCTTATCTTAAATGCTCATGTGCTTTAGGCTTCATATTTTCTGAACTATGGAATATTTAAAAAATAGCTATTATTGACTAATCCAAAAACTGATCAGCAGAGCATTCCTAATTCAAAATGTTCTAATAAGCATTTCCTTTGAGCATGACATTCAAATATGCTAGCACTCAAATTTCAGATGTTGGAACATTTCAGAATTCAGATTAGGGATATTCAACCTAGAAACAAAACAATGGTTTTCTAAACAATGGTCAACAGGAACCAAGGACTGTGCCCCCTGAGGGAAGGGAGATAAGGTGGCCCAGTACCCAGGGCACAGCTCAAAAGCATCTCCAGGCTGGACTGGAGAGGAAGGACCACTCCAAAACCAGTGGGAGGCTGACCAAGGAGAGGAGACAAGAGGCCAGAATTTGGAAAGAACAAAACACCTGTACATTTGGGGGCACAACACCAGAGAAGAAAGGTCACAGAGAAAACTCCAGATATCTGCAGAAGGATCAGTGGAAGGCTCTGCCTAACTACTGAATTACTACTAGAAAAGGATTTTCCTGAAGTCAAGAGAGAAGCAGGCCAAGTGATTTGAGCACAGAACCTGGAATAGTCATGAGCTCACTGCCAGTGTGGAAAGACCTCACAGTATGACATCATCAGGTAAGGACCTCCCGGCTGCCTCATCTCATATTTATGTATTCAATACACACACACACACACACACACACACACACACACACACACACACCCCAATTAAATAAAGGCATTGCCTTAGTGGTAGAGCTAAATTATCCCTAGATTAAAACCTATTCTAGATCCACCCTAACAAAATGTAAAACAAGCCTTGCTTGAAAGGATACAAGTGATTTCAAATAACTTACCTACACCAGAATAAAGTCCAAACACTTTAAAGTTCAACATCTCAATAATATAGCACTCAGCAACAAAATTCTCAATGGCCAGGATCCAATTAAACACACACACACACACACACACACACACACACACAGAGAGAAAGAAAATATAACCCACAATCAGGAGAAAACTCATTCAACAGAACTACACCCAGAAAAGAAAGAGATGATTAAACAAAGAGATTATGACATAAAGACAATTATTATGTTTCATATATTCAAAAAGAGCAAACCATGCATATGGTAAAAGAAACAGACAATATAAAAAAATCCACTCAGAACTTACAGAGACTTAAAATACAGTATTTTAAAAACTATCCACATACAGAAAGACAAAAGGACGAGAAAATGAACAAAGCACCAGAGAGATATGGGATAATATCAAGCACTCCAACACAATTGCAACTGGGGCCTCAGAAAAAGAGTGGAGGCAGAAAGATCTTTGAAGAAATATTAAGTCACAGGTCTTCAAATCAGATAAAAATAAATCCATGTAGATAGAGCCTCCCTAAATCTGAAATATTCCAAAATCCAAAAGTTTTTGAGCATTTACATAATGCCACAAGTGGAAAATTTCACATCTGACCCCATGTGAGAGGTCTTAGTCAAAATGTGGGCAAAATTTTGTTTTATGCAAAAAGCACTAAAAATAATGTATAAGATTTCTTTCAGGCTATGTGTATAAGGTGTGTATGAAACATAAATGAATTTCATATTTAGAATTGGTCCCAACCCAAAGATATCTCATTATGCATATGCAAATACTCTAAAATCCAAAAAATTCTGAAATCTGAAACACTTCTGGTTCCAAGTATTTCAAATAAGGAATCCTCAACCTATACTCCCAGATACAAGAAGTTTAGATAAACTCAAGCAGGAAAAAAACAAAAACTACACCAAGACAACTAATCAAACTGCTAAAAACAAATGACAGAAAACATTTAAAACGGCCAACAGGGAGAAAAGACAGATCACAAAGGCACAGCATTAAGAATAACAGCAAACTGATCATCCAAAACTATGCAAGGAAGGACACAATGGAACATCCTCCCTAAAGCATTAAAAGAAAAACATGGTCAACCTAGAAGTCTGTAAGCAACAAAATAGCTTTTCAAGAATGCAAGTGAAATAAAGGCTTTAAAAAAATTCACAAAAGCAAGATGATGTTCTTATACTCGCAGACCCGCACTCAAGAAATTCGGGATAAGATTATCAGATATTAAAAAAAAATGAGGAAGAGTATCCAATGTACACAATACTACTATGAAACCAACACGTAATCACTTACACATTCACACAAACGATAAAACGTGACTATAGTCCAGAAAGAAAGAGGGAAGAAGAGAGGAGGGGGGGAGGCCAGGAGGAGGGAGGTGTTTAGTAGGACCTCACCCACTGTGCATAACACAATGGTACATTTCAAAACTATTAAGAATAGAGTCTAAATATCTTACCACAACAAATAAGCAAGTAAGGTGATGGTTACATCAGTCAGTTCTATGTCAGCACTCCACATTGTTTATCAGTCCAGCACACTGCACCCCTTAAGTGCATGAATGTACGCAGTCATGATTTAGTAAAGAAAAATCCTGTGAAACAGAAACCTGCTAGTATATGGACATCTTGTATTAGGAACTCCATAAATGAATGAAGAGCTCAAGAAACAATAAAGATAACAGACTATGTGAAGCAGAAATAATGTATTTTGGAATTTATTACACATGCAGCAAGAACATAACAAGAAAGTGGAATAAAAGAGACTGAAGTATACTGTTGTAGGTGCTAACGCCACATCTCAAGCTCTATCACATAATGTGAATGCAGACAGGGAGAAGCTGAGTATGTTTATGCACCTTCTACAGCAATTACTAAAACGGAAAGAAAAGGAGAAACACCTAGGAAGCTGACGGTATGGACAGAATGTTCAAATGGCATCATTAAAAATATTCGAACAACCAAAAAGAAAGCAGGGAAAAAGCAAGAAGGGCACAGGAACAAACGGTGTAAGTAGAAAACAAACAGCAAGATGGCATACTTAAACACACCATATTAATAGTTACATCCAATTTTACAAGGATGTTGTCAGACTATTTCTTTTTTTTTTTAGAGACAGAGTCTCACTCTGTTGCCCTGGGCTAGAGTGCTGTGGCCATCAGCCTAGCTCACAGCAACTTTAAATTCCTGGGCTCAAGGGATCCTCCTGCCTCAGCCTCCTGAGTAGCTTAGCTGGGACTACTGGCACCCGCCACAATGCCTGGATAATTTTTCTGTTTTTAGTGGAGATGGGGGTCTCGCTTTGCTCAGGCTGGTCTTGAACTCCTGAGCTCAAATGGTCCTCCCACTGCAGCCTTAAAGAAAGATGGAGACTTTACCTCTTTCATGTTTACATGGATGGAGCTGGAACATATTCTTCTTAGTAAAGTATCTCAAGAATGGAAGAAAAAGTACCCAACGTATTCAGCCCTACTATGAAACTAATTTAGGGCTTTCACATGAAAGTTATTACCCAGTTACAACCTAAGAATAGGGGGAGGGGGGAAAGGGAGGGGAGGGAGGGGGGAGGTGGGTAGAGGAAGGGGGACAGATGGGATCACACCTGCGGTGCATCTTACAAGGATATATGTGAAACTTAGTAAATGTAGACTGTAAATGTCTTAGCACAATAACTAAAAAAACGCCAGGAAGGCTATGTCAACCAGTGTGATGAAAATGTGTCAAA
>CAUYPK010005035.1:0-20302 GCA_963574355.1 Loris lydekkerianus | reverse complement strand
TGGGTTATAGCTTTCATGTGAAAGCCCTAAATTAGTTTCATAGTAGGGCTGAGTACATTGGGTACTTTTTCTTCCATTCTTGAGATACTTTACTAAGAAGAATATGTTCCAGCTCCATCCATGTAAACATGAAAGAGGTATAGTCTCCTTCTTTCTTTAAGGCTGCATAATATTCCATGGTGTACATATACCACAATTTATTAATCCATTCGTGGATCGATGGGCACTTGGGCTTTTTCCATGATTTAGCAATTATGAATAGGGCTGCAACAAACATTCTGGTACAAATATCTTTGTTATGATGTTATTTTGGACAAGTTCATCACAATGCGTCTCGGAGAAGCGCTTTAGAGTTGAGGTGACCTAGGCTCTGATATATCTCTGAAAGGAGCATGTCAGAATCTTTGGTAATATTTGGGAAATTTTCATTTATAATATTCTCTAGTATGGCTTCCATTCCTCTGAAGCATTCTTCTTTCCCTTCTGGGATACCTATAACTTATATGTTTGAATGGTTCATAAAGTCCCATATTTCTGTCAGTGAATGCTCTGCTTTCTCTCTTTTCTTTCTGCCTCTTTAACTATCTGAGTTATCTCAAGAGCTTTGTCCTCTACCTCTGAGATTCTTTCTTCTGCATGGTCTAATCTGTTTTTGATACTTTCTATTGCATCTTTAAGTTCCCCAATTGATTGCTTCAATTCCATCAGCTCTGTTATATCCTTTCTATTTTCTTCATATTATTCATCTCTTATTTGATTCTGTTTTTAATATCCTTTTGATTATTTTCCATTTTCTCAGCAATTTCCTTCATTGTTTTCATCATCTGTGTTTTAAATTTCCCTTATGTCATTTTAAAATTTCTGTATAGGTTGAATCTTCTGCAGTAGCTACCTCCTGGTCATTTGGGGTGGTTGCTTTGGACAGGTTTATCATGTTGCCATAATTTTTCCTGCTGATTCTTCCTCATGAATGTTTTCTTGTATTTTTTTTTTTTTTATGTCCTAATTTTCCTTTCACTTCCTCTTGCTCTTTAAGTTATGGTGCATGTGGTCTAAGATTTTGATGAGTCCTTTTAGTACAGGACCAGAAGGATGAGAAAATTGAAGAGCAAAAAAGGAAAAAAAAAGATATAAAACAGGAAAAAAAGAGAGAAAGAGAAAGGAGAGATGCTGAATAAAATGAAATATTAACAAAATGAAGTGAGGCACACAAAGAGTGAGACAGGATCAATAAAGGTGTACAGTATGGTACTTTGTCCTACCCTTAAAAATTCCCAACCTTGAAGGTGCTGGGTTGGATGGTTCCATTGAGGTCAGCAGCTCTTTGTCAGCCTGAGCAGACACATTACCCCACCTCCACCAAATAGGATGAAAGACAAAATTACTAAAAGTTAAACCAAAGCTAACAGACACAAAACCTTACAGGATAAAATTGAGGGAAAAACCAAATAATAGGGGCAGAAACACTAGCAAAAATGAAGTTCTTATTATTGAAGAAGGAAGTAATGGAAAATTATATTTAAAGTAGTAAAATAAAGAAAGTATACAAGAAAAAAGAAACAAAAGAGAAAAAAGAAAAATCAAGAGGGAAAATGTTGAAATTAAAAAGAAAAAAAACTCCAAAAAACCAAACCAAAGCAGTATGTATAAATGTTGCTGAATATTGTCTGGTGTTTGGGCAACAGATGATCTTCTGGAGTATGACATGTTAATTACAATGCTTATATAGCTGTATGAGATAGAGACTGGTGGTCTCTTCTTATTTCTCAAATCCTGTCTGGTTGAGGGCCTAAATCTCTCCTCAGTCAGCTCAAAAAACACTTTAAACTGTTAACCTTGGCTAAGCAGAAGCTTTTCCATGAAATCACTTATTGGTGGGATCTATCTCAAACTGGATTCCTGCTTATCCAGTGTTCTAAAACCAGTCTCAATCTATGCCCCTGATGGCCAAGGTTACAAGGCAGCCTCTCTACTACAAAACACTGACCGCCCTTCCTTAGCATCTCAGTCCAGCCTTTGGCCTGCTCATTCACAAGATCATTTGCCCAAGGTTTCTCATCTCAAGCCTAGCTCTGCTACCCTGAGGGAGGGGCCTGCAGGAGCAGTTCTCCCACAATGGCTGCATAGCATCCAAAAAAATTAGCTCCATTCCAGCTCCGGGGCTCAATCTGGTGCCCTAGACAATGGCTTACAGTCATCTGCACTCTCGCCCAAGTTCTCCAAGGTAATTCAACTAAGTGCCCAAGTCCATAAAAAATAAAACAACCCATAGGAAAGGCCTTTCCTGTTTGCAATCTCAGTGCTATTGTTGATACAGCAGTGGAAGCTACTACCTGAATGCAACCAATTGCCCATTCTTCACTTCTTTTGTCCTTCGCCTGGGGTCAAAATATGTCTTGCTGTCTCCTTGCATTCCCAAAGGGATGTTTCTAAGCAGAACTACTAGCCAGAGATGCCTGAAGTTTTCTCACCTAAGTCTAAATTTGCCCGGTTGCAAAGAAGCTATTACTCAGCCTCCATCTTGCTCCAACCCCCTCAAAACAATTTTGGAACTCCTTCTGGAATGGCCATGAGAACTGTCATTGTCCTAGATTTAACAATTAAGTTCACCAATCATCCTAGAAAGAGTATCCTAAAGGGTGGATTAGCCTTGGAGACTAGCTACTGAAGAGGAGTACATGGAAGCTGACCATAGTGATACTCAGCAATGAGGTATGTAGCATATTTTCTAGGATGAGTTTACAAACTTAATTGTGAGACCTCCTAGAGCTCTTTCAATAATGTGATATAAATCTTTCAAGTTTTTCTTATGATTTTTTTTTTTTCTTAAGCCAGGTATGGTTTCTAATGCCTATACTCCTAGCATGCTGGGAATCAGAGGGGAGGCTGAGGCAGGATATCCTTTGAGAAGATAAACCTGGTAAGAAAGAAGTCATGCCTTTACTGAAAATAGAAAAATTATCTGTGTGTGGTGGTGGTACAACTGTAGTCCCAGTTATTCAAGAGACTGAGGGAAGAGGATCTATTCAGACAAAGAGTTTGAGGTTGTGAGCTATAGTAGCTCCAGAGCTCCAGAGCACTCTACCCTGGGGCAACAAAGTGAGATTTTGTAAGAAAGAAAAGAAAGGAGGGAGATAGAGATAGAGATAGATAAAGATGATGGAGATAGAGAAACAAGAAGGAACAGAAGAAGGAAGGAGGAAGAAAATGGCAGACCCCACACTGAAGCACCCGGTAGAAATTGTCAGCTACATAAAAGCTACATAAAACGTACCCCCTCAATGTTATTCAAAAAGCTAGAAATTATCAAGAACTTTAACATACAGATTCACAGTCACAATCCTTATGGCAAGTGATCATGCCTTAAATTGCTCACTATGCTGTGAAATGCTGATAGCATTGGTTTACTGTTATTATTTACTACATCTGTTTTAAATATTTGTTTCTGTTTGTTTTGTTAGTATCTTAACACACTTTATGTACATGTCCTACGTCTTAGAGATGGAAATATGAATTTAAATTTGATTTGATTGGTTTATAATCACTGCACTTATTTAGCCAAAAGAGGTGGCAAGTGTGGTGTCTTAGGTCTTAGTATACTCCGTGTCTCACACTACCCAGTACACAGCAGGTGCTCAATGAAGAGCGCCCCACCTCACTGAGCAGAATTACAAGGTAGTGACAGACATTCCATAGCCCTTAGGGGCCTGGGGCTCCTCCCAGCACAGCCCCTCCATGAAATGACACATGCAGAAGGGCTCCTCAACCTGCTGCCCAGCGATTGCAGCACCTCCAGGACCCGTTGCTGCTCCTTGGGACCACGCCTGCAGTGCCTGCACTGCCACCTGCAGTGCCTGCACCAAGAGCCAGGCGGAGGCCTCCAGCTGCACCCAGGGTGCCTGCCCCACAGCCTCTGCCCCAGAGGCACACAGCATCAGCTTTGTTATGTGTGCCCACCTGTGCAAGTGCACCCTCACTCTGGATTGAGGCCTCAGGTCTAAGGCTGGGGGAACCAAGGACTTAAGGGCTCTGGTCCATGCAGCCACATGCAGTCACAGAGTACTCCAGAGCCCACCACTACCCATTTTGAGAATCAGCAGTCTCTATCTGACAATTTTTATTGTGAAAAAAGATTTTTTTGCTGATGTCCAGCACTCTATTGAAGTTATATATTGACCGTGTGTCCAGTGCTCCTACTGAACTTTCATATTATTCTACGCGCTTGTCTGAAGATTCTTCTTTCTATATAAGCAGTTATCATCAAATAGTGTCAGTTTTGTATAAAACACCCAATTTTTAAAGACATTATGTTTTATTATTTTTGTATTTTGCTGGTGAGAATAACTAGCAGAGTGTTTAGCAGAGATAGTGATAACAGATAATGTGTACTTCATTCCTAAACAACTAGGCATCATATTTAATGATCAACCTTTAAATGATCATTAAATCATTGTTTAATGATTCCTAAACAACTAGGCATCAAATTTAAAGTTTGATCATTAAATATGATATTAGCTGTAAATTTTGGTAGTGAACATCTATTAAGTTAAAAAAGACTTAAGTTTTTAAAAGAAGTAATTGTGGATTTTTATAAAAAAAAATTCCCTGTAGTTTATGGATTATTGGTATGGCATTGATTATTACTATTGATATTGGTTATTAGTATTAATAATAATAATAATAATTATTATTATTATTTTGCAGTATTTGGCCAGAGCCAGGTTTGAACCCACCAACTCTGGTGTATGGGGACAGCACCTACTCCTTTGAGCCACAGGAGCTTCCCAGTATTAATTATTATTTATAGTGTTGGTAATATTGATGATTATAATTTTTGCCTCCGTTTCCCAAATATCTAGGACTATATGTGCTCCCCACTACCCCCAGCTGGATTTTTTTTTTTTCTTTTAGTAGGGACAGAATCTAGCTTTTGATCACACTCTAGAGATTTCTAATGACCTTTCTCAATCACATGACCCTCCTAAAGGCAATTATGTCTCTGATATTTAGCAATGGCTTCCTTGTTTTCTTATAGTTTCACTGTTATATATGCATTCCTGCACAACATAGTTGTGTTTTCCCTCATGTACATCAAGTAGTAATTCATATACCATAAAATGTGCACATTTACCACAAACAGCTTGATGAATTTGCAAATAAGCATACACCTGCACAGCCACCTATTCTAGCAACATAGAGTCTATTTCTATCACCACAGAAAGGTCCATCCTGCTTCTTCCTGGTTAATATTTGATCCTCAGTAGTAAACAGTCTTTTGATCTCTATCACCATAGCTGTGTCTGATTTTGAATCTCATGAAGGGTACTATATTAATTTCTTCAGTGTCTGGTTCCTTGTCTTCAGTGGAATGCTTCTGAGACTCAGCTCTGTTGTTGCATGCCAGCAGTAGTTCCTTCTTTATTGTTGAGGTGTGTTCCATTTTATGAATATATCAAGTTTGTTTTATTCATTGTCTTGTTGATAAAATTAGGACAGTTTCCAGATACTGGTGATTATGGATAAATGTAGTATAAAATTTTTTGGAAAACCTTTATAGTGGACATATGCCCTCATTTGAGTGTGCATTTATTTAGCCTGGTAAGAAACTACCAAATAGTTTCTGCACATGTTAATATAATTCTTTTAAGTAAATTTAAAAAAAAATTTATACCCTAATAATACAGTACTCTAATAATCAATACTAATAACCAATGCCAATAGGAGTAACTATAAGACACAAAAATTGTCTTCTATAAAATCAATGCCTATTTAAAAAATGCTAAAACCTTCTTTAACTTAAAAGATATTAGCTACCAAAACTTAGTAGATAATATCATATTTAATGATAAAACTTAAAATATGTTGCCTACTTATTTAGCAATAAAGTGCCACATGTGATGTCACTGTTGTATGCTCATGAAAGACCTGAGAGATGGCCAGTGTTTCATCTCTGGCTGACCTTGAAGCCCTGCAGAAGGAAGAGAAGGCTAAGGCAGACTTTTGAACTTCTGGAGCATTGAAGAGGTGCCTTAACACACACAGTGCCCTAGCAAACGGTGGAATACATAGTGGTTTCAGGCAATTAAGGAAATCTCAGATTAATCATTAGCTACATAACCAGAGTTCAGCAACAACACACTACAGAGAACATAGACTCTATAGAATCAATCTAAAAATGTCACTCAATAAATTGTAATAAAAGAAGTAATAATTGGCTTGGCACTTATAGTTCAAGCGGCTAAGGTGCCAGCCACATACACCAGAGCTGGCAGGTTCAAAACCAGCCCGGGCTTGCCAAAAAAAAATGACAACTACAACCAAAAAAAAAAAAAAAAAAATTAGCTGGGCATTGTGGTGGGCACTTGTAGTCCCAGCTACTTGGGAGGCTGAGGCAAGAGAATTGCTTAAGCCAAAGTGTTTGTGGTTGCTGTGAGCTGTGACACCACAGCACTCTACCAAGGGTGACATAGTAAGATCCTGTCTCAAAAAAAAAAAAAAAAAAAAGGAAGAATAAACTCTAAAGAGAGGGGAATCTGACATTCAAAGTATCAACATAATATTATCTAAAATGTATATCTTCAACAAAAATTTGTGACATAGAAAGGATTAGAAAAGCATGGCCCATACATGAAAATGGGGGAGCCAATAGTCACTGTCTAGGGGTGGGCCCATATTAGACTTAATTATTAATATATAAAGATTTAAATCAGCTAGTATAAATATGCTCTAAAAACTAAAATAACTTTGAATGAAGAATGAAAGCAGGAGGGGGGAGAAAGAGTGGAGGGAGGGTAATTTGTCGAACCAAACTTATGGTGCATTTTACAAGGGTACATGTCAAATCTACTAAGTACAGAGTATAAATGTCTTAACAAAATAATTAAAGTGAGGTGAAGGCTATGTTAACCAGTTATGAAAGTATTCCAAATTGTATATAAAATGAGCACAGTGTACTCCATAAATGCATTAATGTACACAGCTATGATTTAATTTAAAAAATAAAGAAATGAGATAATGAATGTAAAGTGCTTAGGGCCATCACTGACTGATGTTAATGGTCAATAAATGTTACTTATTAGTTTGGAGACAAAGATAATATAATCTTCGTAATGTTATATTGAGGATTAACTGAGATGCTTATAAAGCATTTAGGTCCCTACCTGACACTCAGCACTCAATAAATGCTCATCCTTGACTTAAAAAAAAAAAAAAAAAAAAATGAAAGCAAAGAATGAGAATGATGCTTTATCAAACATGGAGGAGCACCAGAGAGACAGGGGCTCAATAGGAGATTTGAGTGGATAAAACAAGGAATAAGGAATCAAGAGGATAAGGCAATAGGGATTATCTACTTCTGAGGAACAGAGAAGAGTAAAACAGGACAAAGTAAAGTGACAAAATTAACAGACCCTCAGAAGTCTCTGCTATACCCTCAACGATCAATAAATGCATAATGAAGTCTCAGAAGGTCAGGAAACAGAATAAGGAATATAAGGAACACTTGAAGAAATAATGGCCAAAGATTTCCCACATTTGATGAAAGCCGATTTACACATTCAAGAAGCTCACAAATCCCAAATAGCATTAGCTTCTTCTCACGGGTTTCAGACTGATTAACAGAACCCCCTCTTTGTTCTCTAACTTTCTGCTACACAAAAAGTAAGCAATCCAAGAATCAGTTACATGTCAACCAACATCAGTCACTAGTAGATATCCCCAAGAATTTTGTTTTGTTATTTGACACAGGGTTTTTCTCTGTCACCCGGACTGGAAGCAGTGGTGACATGAAAGCTCACTGCACTCTCAAATTCCTAGGCTCAAGTGATCCTTCTGCTCAACCTCCCAAGTAGATGAGACTACAGGTACATGGCAACCCACTCAGCTTTTTTTTTTTTTTTTTTTAATTGTATTTTGTAGAGACAGAGTCTCTTGTTATATAGCCCAGGGTGGTCTTGAACTCTCGGCCTTAAGGTATTCTGCCCAAAATGCTGGGTTTATAAGTGTGAGCCACTGTGTCTGGCCTTCTCATGTGTTTTCTCATAAAAATAATTCAAACCCAGAGAAATACTAAAATGGTTTTTTGTATATTGAATTCCCTTATACTCATCATGTAGATCCAAAAATGTTAATTTTTCCATATTTTCTTTATCTATAAGTATTCTGTTCTATATTCTATCATCTAACTCTCCATCTCACTCTTCTACACTACTTGCTTCTTTGGACTATACTTTTGGAAGCTAAATTAAAGACATAAACTCCAACCAACACTTCAAGCTGAGTCTTATCATAATAATAGTATTATAATACTAACAGCAACCCCTTACTGAGTGAATTCTATTGGGAGTATGATGGTTAGGGTAAAAGTGGTTGAGATACCAGACAATACCAGCAAGACAAAAAGGAAAAATCTTGCCACAATGAAAGTTTGAAGCAAGATAACCTCAGAAGAAGTTCCTAAAGCCAGGATTCCACCAAACTGTGGTTACCATGATAGTTAGCAACATAGCATTCATATGTCTAAAGAGCCTATGGCTAAGTGCAAAAGCCAGCTCTACTCCATATGCAAACACATGGGAAATAGTTCTCAATGATTGACAGCCATTGTCTTCTAGATAGGTCAAACTTAAGACTGCAATAGTCAAATACCCCTATGGGGAGGGGGAAAAAACAAATACAATGGTGATCAACAAAAATACAGTAGGAAAAAGAGAGAATGTGAAATGATAAATTCTAGGTTAAATTAGTTTTCCCATGAGCTCCAGGGCCAATTGTTACTAGGGGTTGTTCAAACATAGTTGACTCTATTGGGGACTTTGAGCTTTGAGGTTTCCTGAAGTATGTAGAATTGCTAAGCTGACCACTGAGACCCAAGTTGTTTTCAGTTTAAGAAACTGAGTAATGGCTAAGAAGTAAGAAAACTAACTTTTGGATATAGCTATCCTACCCAGATATGTAAAGATGGGGTAGTGTGTGCAGTAGTCAGAACATTCATATGGTAAAATACACCCTTATAGGAGAACATATTAAGAACATATTACAGACACAATAGTTTCATGTTCACTGGAAACACCTATGGGCAAACAACCATGTAATATCACCCAGATAAAGCAAGGAGCTTGCCAGAAGCCCTATTTGTTCATTCCCAGTGAACATTCCACTCTTCAAATTCTATGGTCAAGTTCCCTACTGAGAGATAGGCCTGGAGCACTTTCTTGTAGCCCATTTCAATTTTCTAGATAACTCTTTTGCCAGAGGCAATCTCAGATACTGCCCTGCCTGATCACTTAGTTATTGCTCAGGGAAAAAAGTTATTTGCTCTACATATCTCAAAACACCTCCAAAATTGAAAAATAATTCAAATAGACAATCAGACTAGGAAAGCTCACAATTGCAAGCATAGATGTGATTTGCTTACTGATGTTAAGCTGAGTGGAGGCTCATGGAAGATTCTGTTAAGTTAAAAATATACTGGATATAGCCTTTGGGCGGGTGTAAGTGCTGGTGCTGATGTACTTTGGGAAAAAACAAACAACAAAAAAAGAAAAAGACTGGTTGCAATTGTTTCTTCCTCCCTGAAACTTTAGGGCCTACTAGCTAAAAGAGTAGCAAACACTTTTGTCCAGTGGCACCTCATACAAACAAGGTGCTATGCTGGTTGTTACTGAGCTCTCTGAGGAACCCAAAGCCAATGGCTTCAGAACCAGGATCAGGAACCTTTCCTTTTCTGTTTCTATTGAGTCTGCATAGTAGATGAGAGGCGGGGCAGCTGGGTCAGTTAGCTGAAGTGGAAATGGAAGAGGAAGTGGAAATGGAAGGAGAAGCAAGTAGGGTGTTGGTGCCTTGAACTTTTGTGGCAGGAAATTACTTAAGTAGAGTTCAAGGTAAGGTTTCAGAGTTTGCCAACTGCTTTGGAATCTGCCACCACAGGAATCTGTGTCTTGAGGATGTGACGGTTGACTTGTGAAGGGTCTTAGTTGAATTGGTAAAAGGTGATTTCTGGCCCAGTGAGGTGGCTCATGCGTGTAACCCCAGCCATTTGGAGGCCCATGCAAGAGGATCACTTAAGGTGAGGAATTCTAGACCAGTCTGTAAAACATAGAAATAACCTCAAATCTACAAATGTGTGAAAGATTATGTCACACTCTACTTAGGGAGGTTAAGAAGGGAGGATTGCTTAAGCCCAGGAGATTGATTCTGCACTGTACTATGAGGACACCATTACAGTCCAACCTAGAAGACATAGTAGCACCTGACTGCCTCAAAAAAAATCATATGAAAAATGATGTTTGAACTTTATGTAATTTTCCTATATTATAAAATATTCTATTTTTTAGGTATTTTAACCAATTACAAAATTTAGAATGTATATTTACCTCAAAAACTATACAAAAACAGGCAAGGGAATGGTTCTACCTATAAACCATAGTTTTCTCGCTCAAAATGAATGACGTAGAAATAATTTAACAGAGAGAGATCTTGATAAAATAAAAATTAACTGAAAATTCTAAGACAGAGAATAATGATCCACATGATAATTTATTTATCAAGTTAAGAGAGCATAAAAATATGTATGTGATTTAGTTTCTACAGACGTTCTATGACAACATGAAAAGAAAATCAAATCAGAGATGAACACAGGCTCAGAGTTTTGGTTTTCTCACATTTGGGAAAAGGAACCAAAGAGCAGAGGCTTCCATTTTGTGTAGAAAATTGACCTCACAGTTGCTTATTCCAACAAGAAAACTAGATAAACAACCATCTAACTCCACACATAATAAAAAGGGGTCATATGATTACAGGGAGGTTTGAGAAAAGATGATGATCTATTCTCTGTGCAACTAAACCACACCAAAACATAAAAACAAAAAATTACTTCCTGAGGATAAGTAGGGAAGGAGAGGAAACTGTGCAGAAAAGATATATCCCAATGGCCTCCTCTGTTGTAATCTGAATAATTTTAACAATGGAGATGACATTGGCTGAGATGGGTAGGTCTGACAGGGAAGCAGGTGGAGGATGAAGAAGAACTCTTCTTAAATTGTTTGAAAATCCTATTTGATGTCCATATTGCAATGTCAAATAGTGAAATATATATCAGCGTATCTCTACCTTGGCACTATGGACCTTAGGCCTGGATCATTCTTTGCTGTGGGTTGCTATCCTGCATCTTGTAGAACATTGAACTGTGTCTCTGGCATCCAAACACTAGATACCAGTAGGCCCCCCATTCTCAGTCAAGAGGAACTGTCTACAGAAATGTTAACCAGAAATGTCTACAGACATTGCCAATTGTCCCTTGATGCCAATTTCACTCCCACATTTGATGAGAACCACTTGTACATAGAATGGAGCTCAGAGAGGAATTCTATGCTTCAGACATAAATTTTCAAAGCCATGGTAGATACCTGACAATTTTCTAATGTTATCTCTCACCCTCACAGGCTTCTTTCCTACCTGCTGCTCATAGCCAGCTTCTTTAGTCAGCTAACCTTGCTTGACAACACCCTTCCACTTCCCAATTCTGCTTCAGGCTTAGCCATGCTGTTCACCACCTGACACTTGGAAATTTTCTCCTTGAATTCTTGCCTGCTTTTCCTCTGGGATATGAAATTCTCACCCTACCTTGGGCCACAACCTCCTGCCAGTCCCTCAACAACCATATAATCTAGAAAAGGTATTCTAATATCACCATCCAAAAATACTGCATATCCTTGCGGGAACATGAACATAAGGGTCTGTCTGCTCTTATTCAACCTGTATTGCAAGACTGTAATCCCTGCATTGGAGGGCACCTTTAGGGCCTCATGTACTGAGTTTCCTCATCCTCTAAATTCTTGATTCTCTGGTAGCTGGATCCTTACTGACCTAGGGGAATGACCCTTGCAGGACTGACTCATTCATAGAGACAGCAAGTAACTCACCTTTCCTATCCGCACCAACTAATTCAGCACCCATACTCCCAACCCTCCTCTAGCTGACATTATGCTCCAGATGGCAATATTCCTGTCCTAATCATCTCAGGGCCTGGTACCAGACAACTAGAGATATCTCCAAGGCTATTTACCCTGCTATTCCTTGCCTTTCCATGGGAACCACAATAAAGCTCCCTATCCATTCTTTCCCCTCACCTTCTCTGTAGGTATATTGGTGTGGAGCTTCCCTGTATGACCCAGCATAGAGTGGCAAACCCCCTCTTTTGGTCACTGTGACTAACAGACCATAATTTTCAATGACAGACATACCCTGGTCTGTTGGCCTCACCATACCTGAGTAATATTAAAGCATATGTTGAAAAAGGCCAGCAACCCCAGCAAGGATTAGACACACAGTAGGATCAAGACCTAGGTGTTGAATAAAAAGGTCACAGCATTTTCTCCTCCTTGTCTGATTTCTTGGATGCCCCCAACTTGAGAGTCTACACTGCACCATAGACTGAACATGGGACCTGATGAAGCTGTGTCCTGCTCAGGGACAGAACCACCTGCCCCTCACTATGCTCAGGTTTCTGCCATGCTTTCTGATCTAGGAAACGGTACACTCTAGACCACCAGGGATCCCTTAGTTTTAGAGACATTGGGTTGGAGTAGTACTTCTCGCCCAATTGTGGACCACTGTGACTGCTATTTCAAAGAGATCATGGGGGGCAAATACTCTTGGAGGGAGCTATTGGTAGAACTATAACATCTATAGATACTGGTGTGAGACAGGTTTAAAGAGCATATGAGAAACTTTCCTTGGTCTCCTTGTATAGGGTCTGGAGGGAATGTCAATTTTCTTCCCTTTGAAAGAAGGAAAATGTTATCAGTGTTTAGGAAGTGACTGGGAAAGTTAATACTTTCTCCTAAAGCCACCACAGAGATTACCTGAGCAGAGAGGGTTCATCTGTCCTTGAAGAGACTTGGAAGCAAAGGGAACACGGGTGTTGTAATAAAGCCATGAAGTTCCATTTCATGATTGAGATAAGTAAGTTGGAGGTGGTGGGAGTAGGACACTCTTTTCTCCCTTCGTGATGGGCTCTGGCAAATGTCTACATAAACAAATCTTAGATCCTGAAAGGACATTTTGAATTTGAGATTACTGGACCCCATGCCCATATTTTCTAATTTAGTAAGAGGTGTAACAGAATGAGTAGCAGATAAACTCACAGAACAGGTTTGAATCTTTGTCTGCCACTTTCTATCTCTGGAACTTTGGTCAAGTGACTTAACCTCTCTGTGTCTTAGTTTCTTTATCTGTACATGGGATAAACATTGTGTCTGCCTGCACCACCAGTATTTGTCACAATTGCTCAGTCGTTCATGGAACACTGTCTTCCTTGCCTTCCTGCACTTCACATTCTCTCAGTTTCTACTGGTTGCTCTTTCTTCATCTTTGTCTTCATTCTTCTCCTTTGCTCAACTGCTAATTGTCCAGTGACTCAGTCCTCAGAAAACTCTACCTCTATCCTTATGAGTCTTTAATATCTCAGTCTCATACCTCTGTCATAATTAATGTCTAAAAGAACTTTTATACTAATAGATAAAGAATCCCCTATGGACACAATTAAAATAATACCTATTTGTCTTTCTGACATGCCATCATTTTAATACTGACAATTCTTTATTTCTCTTATATTTTTGGCCCCTTGTGATTAGACATTTTGATGCACTATAATGATTCAGCATATCACTATTTTTCATCAACAGATCAGCAATTTTGATCCCATTTCACATACCTCTTGCCATGAAATATAATATAGTCCCAGCATCTAAGAACTAAGACCAGCATATTAATATTAGGATGGCAAATCTAAATATAAGTAATTTCTTTAATCCCAACAGATTTTCTACCCTGTGAGTCTGAAACCAGAGACTCCACTAGCCTCTCACTTGTGCCTGTATAAGTGTCTCCATCCCTCATTTTCATGCTGGGGGAGGGGAAATATGTACACTCACCATGAATTACCAGAGAATTGAGATCAGGAGCTTGGACCAGGAATTCACCACCCTTCAGGGACTTGTGGATGTGGAAGACATGGATGCTCAAGGAGAAAACGTTTGTAGGCTTTCAAAGTACACTTTGATATGTAGTAGTTGAACTAAACCATCAGAGAATTCAAAACATCGTCATGGAACTTTGTCAGATTGTGAGCAACAGTGTCCCTTATGTAACAGTCTGCATAAAAATAATTATATTAGCCAAGGGAGACCAAGATGATGGCTGAGTAATA
Source organism: Loris lydekkerianus (assembly GCA_963574355.1). Lineage (NCBI taxonomy): Eukaryota > Metazoa > Chordata > Mammalia > Primates > Lorisidae > Loris > Loris lydekkerianus. The sequence continues at coordinate 6,093 of CAUYPK010005035.1, read as the reverse complement.
GCTTCTTTGCAACTGGGCATGATAAGAGTGGGGACAGAAGATTCCAGGTACCTCTGGCTTGGAGGGCTCTGCCCAAAAATATCACTTTGGGGATGCAGGGAGACAGCCAGACTTCCAGACCCCTGGAGGAGGACAAAAGTAGTGGAGAAGTGGCAAGTGGTTGAGTTACTTTGGTCTGAGGCAGCGGTGGCTGCTGTGGCTCTACTTACAACTGCAATGAGATTGGAGACAGGGAAGGCCTTCCCTGTGGTGGGTTTTGTTTTGTGGGGCTTGGGCACTCAGTTGAATTACCTTAGAAGAACTTGGGCAAGAGTGCAAGTGACTTTAAGGATTGTTCATGGTCTGGGACTGAGCCACTAGGCCAGAATTGTTCATCTGTGGGCCGTGGGCTGCCATTGTGGGAGAGCTGCCGTGCAGGCCTCAGGGCACCAGACTGAGGCCCAGGCTAGGAGAACATGGGTGAATGATCAGTGACTTTAAACAGCACCAAAAGCCAGGACTGAGATGGAGAGAAAGAACAGAGCTTTTCAGTGTTTGGCAGTAGGAGAGCTGCCTTGCACCCTCAGCCCTTAGGGCCATAGAGTGAGGCCAGTTTTGGCGCACCTGATAATCTCCAGCCACTTCAGGAGAGATCACAGTGACACTTGCTTTCCTGAGAAAATCTCTGCTTAGCCAATGTTAATGGTTTAATTTGTCATTTAAGCAGGTGGAGAACAGTTAGGCTCTCAACTCTGCAGGCTTGAGGGCAAAGAAGTCAGCAAAAGACTCCAGTCTTCATCTCATACAGCTGTATCAGAATTGTGATTAGCATCTAATACCCCAGAAGGTCATCTGTTGCCTAGACAATATTTAGCAAGATGTATATACGGCTTTGTTTTGGATCTTTTATCCTATTATTTTTTTAAATTTTAACTGCCTCGTCACCTACATTTTTCTTTTTTTCTCTCTCTTCATTTTTCTAGTGTAAGTATAATTTTCCATTGTTGCTTTCTTTAATAATGAGAACTTCATTTTGTTAGTGTTTCTACCCCTGTTATTTGTTTTTTTCTTTCCCCAATTTTATCCAGTAAGGTTTTCTGTTTGTTTGTTTGTTTTGGTTTGATTTTTAGTATTTATTCTTTATTCGGTGGAGTTAGGGTACTGTGTCTGTTCAGGCTGCCAAAGAACTATTGACCTCAAGGGAACCACCCAACCCAGTACCCACAAAGTTGGGGGTTTTAAGGTGTAGGTCAAAGTACCCTACTGTACACCTTTATTACTCCTGTCTTCATCTATTATGCCTCTTTTCTGTTTGTCAGTATTCCCTTTTACTGACCCCCTCTCCTCTCTGGTTTTCCTTTTTTAAAAAATCTTTTTTTTCCTACGTATTCTTCAATCTTATCATCCTTTTAGTCCTGTACCAAAGGACTCATCAAAACCTTAGGTCAGAGGCACATTAAAGAGCAAGAGTAAGAGAAAGGAAAATTAGGTCAAGGAAACAGATAAATGGAAACACTCCTGAGGAAAAAAAAACAGAAGAAAAACACCAGCAATGTGAAAAACCAGTCTAGAGAAAACTCCTAAAGAACCATGTGCTAGTTACTGTAGAGGACTCCACATATAAGGACATTTTAGAAATGAAAGAAGAGAAATTTAAAACATAGATAATGTAAATAATAAAGGAAATTGATGAGAAAGTGGAAAATAATCAAAAGGAAATAAAAAAACAGAATCAAATAAGAGATGTATGATATGAAGGATATAGAAAGGATATAGCAGAGCGAAGGAATTGAAGCAGTCAATTAGAGAACTTAAAGATGCAGCAGAAAGTATCAATAACAGACTAGACTATGCAGAAGAAAGAATATCAGAGGTAGAGGACAAAGCTCTCTAGACAACTCAGATAGTTAAAGAGGCAAAAAAAGAAGAAGAGAAAGAAGGCAGAATGTTCGTGGACAGAATTTTGGGACTTCAGGAAGCATTCAAACATATGAGTTATAGGTATCCCAGAAAGATACAAAAAATTCCCCAGAGTAATGAAAGCCATATTAGAGAATATTATAAATGAAAATTTCTTAAATATCACTGAAGATTCTCACCCACTCCTTTCACAGGCATATCAGACCACAGGTCACTGCAACACAAATAAAGAAAGCTTCTTCAAGACAGATTGGGATGAATCTGTCTAAAATCAAAACTAAAGAAAAGATTCTGCAAGCTGCCAGGAGTAAATGCCAATTGACCAACAGAGGCAAATCCATCAGGGTGACTGCTACCTTCTCTAATGAAACCTTTCAAGCCAGAAGACAATGGTCATCTGCCTTTAATCTACTTAAACAAAACAATCTCCAGCCCAGAATTCTATATCCTGGAAGGTTAAGCTTTAAAATTGACAGAGAAATCAAATCTTTTACTAATATGCAAACATTGAGGAAATTTGTCACAGAAGACCAGCTCTATAGGAAATTATTCAACCTGTTCTACATAATGAACATCACAATGGACCACCAGCAGATTAAGCACCCAGACATTCAAGGACAGAACCTAGTTTCCACAAGATGCAAAAGATAAAACTGAGCAATTGGCTTTCACAAAATAAGATGAATAGAATAGCACCACACTTTTTAATTATCTCAATAAATGTTAAAGGCTTGAATTCCCCACTAAAGAAGAATGGACTGGGTGATTGGATTAAAAAAACACAAGCCATCCTTTTCTGTCTGAGGAAACACACCTAGCCTCAAAAGATAAATAAAACCTGAGAGTTAAGGTTAGAAGATAATTTTTCAGGCACATGGAATTCAGAAGAAAGGAAGGGTTGCCATCTTATTTTCAGATACATGTGGATTTTAAAGTCAAAAAAGACAAAGATAGACACTTCATATTGGTCAAGGAAAAAATACAACAAGAAGACATTCAATTCTAAATATTTATGACCCCAACTTATATGCTCCCAGATTCTTGAAATAGAACTTAATTAGTCTGAGCAATATGATATCCTATAACACCATAACAATAGGTGTTCTTGCTGAACTGAACAGAGCCTATAAACAAAAATTAAACAAAATTATAAGGGACTTAAATAAGAACCTAAAACAACTGTGCTTGTTAGATGTATAAAGAATACTCCATCCCAAAGCTAAAGGCCCATGGAACACAGTCCAAAATTGGTCACATCTTAGGACACAAAACAAATCTCAACGCAATCAAAAGAATTGAAATTTTACTTTGTATCTTTTCACACTACAAGGCACTAGGTGGAACGCAACTCCAACAAAAACGTTCAACCCCACACAAAAGCATGGAAATCAAACAACCTTATGCTAAACGATAGTTGGGTGCAGGAAGAGATACAAGAGGAAATCATTAACTTCCTTGAGCATAACAACAATGAAGACACAAGCTATAAAAACCTGTGGGATGAAACAAGAGCAGTCCTGAGAAAACAATTGATTGCTTTAGATGCCTACATCTGAAAAAGAAAGAGAGCATGTCAACAAACTCACAGGCCATCTTATAGAATTGGAAAAAGAAGAACAATCTAAGTCTAAACCCAGCAGAAGAAAAGAAATATCTAAAGTTAAACCAGAGAATAATGATACTGAAAAAAAAAGAATCATTCTGAAAATTAGTGAAACAAGGAGTTGCTTTTTGAAAAAATAAATTGATTATATAAACCTTTGGCCAGACTAACTAGAAATAAAAAAAGTAAGGTCTCTAGTAACTTCAATCAGAAATTTTAAAGGGGAAATAACAACAGATGCCACAGAGATACAACAGATTATCTCTGAACACTGCAAGAAACACTATGCCAAGAAAGTTGACAATGTGAAGGAATTGCATCAATATTTGGAATCACACCCTCACCCTAGACTTAGCCAGGAAGAAATAGATCTGCTGAACAGATCAATTTCAAGCACTGAGATCAAAGAAACAATAAAAAATCTCCCAACAAAAAAATGCTGTGATCCAGATGGTTTCACACCAGATTTCCATAAAACCTTCAAAGTAGAGCTTATTGCCACACTTCAGAAATATTTCCAAAAAATTGAGGAGGAAGAAACATTCCCCAACATACTCTATGAAGCAAGCATCACCTTGGTACCAAAACCAGGAAAAGACCCAAGTAAAAACTAGAACTTCAGACCGATTTCACTAATGAATATATATGCAAAAATTCTCAGGAAAATCCTAGCCAATAGATTACAACTTATCATCAAATAGTCATACATTGTGATCCAGTAGGTTTTATACTAGGAAAACAAGGCTGGTTTAACATATTCAAGTCCATTAACCTAATTCACGATATCAAAAGAAGCAAAAATAAGGACCATATGATCCTCCCAATAGATGTAGAAAAAGCATTTAATAAAATTCAGAATATTATTCTAATTAGAACACTGAAAAGTATAGGCATACATGGCACATTTCTTAAACTTATTGAAGCTATCTATGACAAACACACATCTAATATTTTATTGAATGGAGTAAAACTGAAAGCTTTACCCATTAGAACTGGAATGAGACAAGGTTGTCCTCTATTGCCACTATTTTTCAGGATAAAGCTGGAAGCTCTAGCCAATATAATCAGGCAAGATAAAAAAATAAAGAGTGTCTAAATGAGAACAGAGGAGGACAAAATCTCCCTTTTTGCTGACGATATGATCTTATACTTACAGAACCCCAATGACTCAACCACAAGACTCTTGGAAATCATCAAAAAATACAATAATGTTCATGATATAAAATCAATGTCCACAAGTCAGTAGCCTTTGTAAATGCTTATAACAGCTAAGATGAGAGACTAATTAAGGACACAATCCCCTTCAGCTTAGCTTCAATGACAATGAAATACTTAGAAATATACCTAAAAAAAGATGTTAAGGACGTCTGTATCGATTTATGAAACCCTAAGAAAAGAAATAGTAGAGGATATTAACAATGGAAGAACATAGCATGCTCATGGCTGGAAAGAATCAACATTGTTAAAATGTCTATACTTCCCATAGGGATCAACAGATTCAATGCAACTTCTATTAAAATACCAACATTATACTTTCATGCTTGGAAAAAAAAATAATTCTTAATTTTGTATGGAACCATAAAAAACTCATCTACCTAAGGAAGTTATTAGTAACAAAAACAAAGCTAGCAGCATCAGCATAACAGTCTTTAAGGTTGTACTACAAGGCCTTAGTTGTCAAAACAACATGGTACTGGCACAAAAATGGAGATATAGACATTAGGAATCAAATAGAAAACCAGGAAATGAAACTAACATCTTACAGCTACCTAATCTTTGATAAACCAAACAAGAATATATACTGGGGAAAGGAATCCCTCTTCAATAAATAGTGCTGGTAGAAATGGATATCCACATGTAAAAGACTGAAACTAGACCTGCAACATTCTCTACTCACAAAAATTGATTCAAGATGGATAAAAAGACTAAATTTAAGGTATGAAATGATAAAAATCCTCAAAGGAAGCACAGGAAAATACTTGAAGATATCAGCCTGGGGAAAGACTTTATGATGGAGACTTCCATGACGATCGCAACAACAACAAAAATAAACAAATGAGATTTAATTAATCTGAAACACTTCTGTACAGCTAAGGAGACAACAACCAAAGCAAATAGACAACTTACACAATGTGAAAAGGTATTGCATATTTTGAATTAGACCAAAGCTTGATAACTAGGATCTACAGAAAACTCAAATTAATCCACATGAAAAAATCCAACAATTTCATATATCAATGCACAAGAGAGATGAATAGAACCTTCTCTAAAGAAGACAGGTTAGAGATCTAAAAATAGATCTGCCATTCAATTCTGTAATTCCTCTGCTGGGCATATACCCAGAAGACCAAAAATCACATCATAACAAAGATATCTGTACCAGAATGTTTATTGCAGCCCTATTCACAATTGCTAAGTCATGGAAAAAACCCAAGTGCCCATCAATCCATGAATGGATTAATAAATTGTGGTATATGTATACCATGGAATATTATGCAGCCTTAAAGAAAGATGGAGACTTTACCTCCTTTGTGTTTACATGGATGGAGCTGGAACATATTCTTCTTAGTAAAGTATCTCAAGAATGGAAG